>LPNX010172161.1:235248-261045 GCA_001517045.1 Pseudotsuga menziesii
TTGTAGATAAATAAACCTTTGTCTTTTATTTTCTTTATTTCTTTTAGGTTTAACTTGCTTTCCTTTACTTATTTTCTTTAGTTCATTTGATTTTGTTTCAAAATAAGCCAACTCAATTTCTTGGTGTTTGGGGACATAGGAATATGAACAATTACAAAATGATTTTAATTCAAGAACTGCTTATTGGAAAATATTTCCGCAAGATTTTGATCAAAGATAAGATTCTTTAAATTAATAGACTGCTGAAAGGGAAGTTATTTCATGAGAATATTGAAGTCTTGTTTAAACCCAGTAAAATAACTAAGGTATATGAAGTCTAGAATACTATCTTGTCTCTCCATCCACTTTCACACCCATGTCTGTCGTAGGAGGCTTGTGGCGATGGACCCATGGAAAGGAAGCATAACTCAAACCTTCCTATAAATGGCCTTGTTCTCAAACCTTATTTCACCTAGTTTTTAGGAGTCCTTTTGTACATAAATAAACCTTTGTCTTTTATTTTCTTTATTTCTTTTAGGTTTTACTTGCTTTCCTTTAGTTATTTTCTTTAGTTCATTTGATTTTGTTTCAAAATAAGCCAACTCAATTTCTTGGTGTTTGGGGACATAGGAATATGAACAATTACAAAATGATTTTAATTCAAGAACTACTTATTGGAAAATATTTCCACAAGATTTTGATCAAAGATAAGATTCTTTAAATTAATAGACTGCTGAAAGGGAAGTTATTTCATGAGAATATTGAAGTCTTGTTTAAACCCAGTAAAATAACTAAGGTATATGAAGTCTAGAATACTATCTTGGCTCTCCATCCACTTTCACACCCATGTTTGTCGTAGGAGGCTTGCGGCAATGGGCCCATGGAACGGAAGCATAACTCATAGATGTATGGTATTCAAAATAATCCCATGCTACAAAATGAAATCCAAAAGGATTAAGTTAAAGAGTCAAAATTCCAAAACAGAAGATATATATCAAGAAGATATTCTGAAAAAAAATAAATCAGTAAAATAGATAGATTGCTCAAAAGGTTCTTCTCCGTTCGTTAGCTTAAACAAGTCATCAATCACACAAAAGGACACTATGTATGGAAGAACCTAAATAAATATCTTAAAAGTAAAAGAAGCAATCAAGGGAGACTCAAAAGACAAAAGTCTTTAAGCATCAGAAGAAAGCAAATCGCATGAGGAATGTGGAACAAACGAATGCATATGTCTAATTTTTCCACGATCCTGTGGTGTCATATCCAGTGGTAACCAAAGACAAAGGTAAAATGAATCTCACATTTTGGCCCCAAGAGAGTTATCAGGACTTCTAAGCCTAGTTACCCTACCCCAAGCGACTACAATCAATGTGATGCACTGAATTTTACATTCCTAGAGAAGTCTAGATTCTTAAATCATCTTGAAAGAATCCTAAAACGAGTTGCTAATCAAACACCATGTAGCAGTTTTTGTTTTGAAAAGATAGTTTTTCAGAAATTTGTGTTCACCAACTAGTCGCCAATTGTTGCTGCTGCAACCACCTCCCCAATTTGTTTTACATTTTAAGACCCCTCCTTAGAATTTTAATTTTTTTGCCTTTCTTAGACTACGACTACCCCTTGATTTTTCATCCCATCACTTAGTTTTTATTTTGAACACGTCTGAAAAGGTTTTTTCACTTTGAACAAGTCTGAAAAGTTTTTTTCACTAAGTTAAAACCAAGCTTTTTCTTCCAATGTTTCAGAAGAACACATTGAGTTGATCCAACACATCGAAAGAACTCATTATTTTCATCCAATGCTTTCTAGTCTATTTTTTCCTGCAGTGTAAGTCTTTATCAGAACATTTTGTTGAGTTTCAGCCAACAGCGTCGGCGAAACTCAGACTTTAGTGCCAACATTATCAGAAGAACTCAGACTTTATGCCCGACGCTTCTTGAACTGAGTCTTTATCGGAACCTTTTGAAGTTTTTTCGTCGACATTATTGACTAAAATCACGATTTGGAGCCGACACTACCGAATACAACTCACATTTTCTTGTCGATGCTTATTGTCGAAAGGTTTTTATCAGAGGATCCCAACGAGTTATGCTGATGGTGTTGACAAAAATCTAGTTTTACAACCAATGCGTTTGGACAAACTTAGAGTTTGTGGCCCACTAATTTTAATCAAAAATCTTTGGGGAGTGTTGCCGACGTTCTTTTCGACATTTTTTGACAAGTTCCCGCTGATGGTGTCAGCGAAACTCTATGTTTCAAGCCGACACTGTCGTGGATAACTTGGTTTTTTACGCCAATTTGTAGAATTTTTTCGATGGATTTAGGTGCTAAAACGTCATTTTCACCCGTGCAACATTTATTACCCAACCATCGTAATTATTGGGGTTTCATTATATTTTTATATATAAGCACAGTGGGGTTTTTGTAGACTATTATATTTTCCCCATTTTAGACGCATCCAATAAGCGTTCACCATTTGGATCCTACAGATTTATTCGTCGAGCACCATACCCTCACCAACATTTTCCAGGTAGGCCTAAAATCCTATCTTTGTGCTATTTTGTGTTGAAAGGGATTGAAAGAACGATGTTGTGGGGATTTTCGGTTACGTTGTTAGGTTTTTTTCCATTGCCATATGCGGTCGTGGTTTCAAAAGCCAACCTCCATCCCGTAAGGTTTGTTTTAATTGACCAACCACTAGAGGTATCCCTAGTCAAGTTGCAATAGAACCCTTGGCATCATTGATTTTTTACCAAACCCGCTAGTGCAACCATGCTTGATTTTGTCTCCCATTGCTATTGTGTTTGATTTGGTTTTTCGAGCCATAAATATGAACCTATCAAAATTATGGTGTTTTGCTCATAGAGTTATAGTGGGTCGATTGTTTCACCAACTGCACCTTGTTTGGTTTTTTTTTCTGTGCAGTTATAGGGGAACAGTTGATGGATTCGCACTTAGTGGATCGTTGCGCTTTGAAGTTTGGCCTAGTTTTTTTCTTTTCTTTTCAGGAAGTATGTTTTTCCTCATGGTCGACACTATGGTTTAGGAGGTTTTTAGGGGTTTCTCCGGTTCAAGCTAGGGTTTCAGTTTCCCATTAGATGCTCTCGGCTTCGGGTCGTAAAACCTCTTCCATGATTACTAGTTGTTTTCTTACCTTGGAAGAGATTCCATGAGGATATTTCTCACTGTTTTAAAGTTTTAAAGCTTAATGGATAAATATTGTAAAAATATGGGAAAAAATAGTTAGCCTAAACAATTAGACTTAATGGTAAAACTCCCAAATTAGCACTTGCACCTGTACTGCTAATTTCATTTAAAGTTTTGACCTAATATGTACCCTGGTTGTAAGTGTAAAATGTCTAAACAACATTTGAGAGTGGTTTCTCTACATCACAGAGTTACTTTTGATTGGCCATGTATGAACTGGTAAATGCACCTTTGTGAACATAACTGAAATCTTACCTTTTGAAAGAAATCATGATTTGTTATTTGAGCTTTTCATCGATGTCTTGCAGTCTTAACATTGATATCTTAGCCTATCATTTTATTTATTTATTGCATGTTAATAAGAATGCATGTTGCTCTGGCTAAGAAATTTTTTTCTATGGACATGCTGCAGTTTTAGTCTTCGCATCACAACATGCCAAAGAAAGGTGGAAATAAGAAGGCCAAGGCCACTGAGGAGTACTCAAATTTGGAGGTCTTTCCCAAAATGGAAATCATTTATGAAGACACAAAAGTTGTCACACGAGTCGAGAAGGAGTTTAAATGGGGACAAATATATCATATGATAAAGGACCAGAATGTCCTAGATGCAAGCCTAGAAGATACACCTTTGTATGTAAACATAAGAAATCGGGCATCACAAAAGCACCCACGCGCCCTGAGATTTTCCCTTGTGCCGAGGTAATCGGGTGGAAACTACCTCGAGCAGATCCATCCACTATGACCATTTCAAACGCAAAATTAGAAGCCTTTTCTTCCTTCACCACTGCATATATAACCAAGGATTGCAAGCTACCCGCTCCCTAGACTTTGATGACGGATGAATAGGTGAAAAATGTAAATTTATATTTCTTTGGATGTGACAAGCAGATGATGGTAGAAGGGAAGTAACTTTTCCAGAAATCCACTGGCAAGTACGAGACTGCTAGCTTACGAACCCCCTAAAGGATCTTAGCCTTGATGCTAAATAGATTCTTTGGCCGGGAAAATGGGAAGTTATATAACATGAGTTGGATCTCATTGGTATACCATGTGGACATGCAGGGAACCATTTTTAACTTGGCATATATTTTAGCAAACAGTCTATCATCATGCATAGTTGCTGTACAAGGAGGCTTGACTAAAAGGAAGTCAGAGTTTTACATGGGATATTATTTGATTGATTGTATCTTATGCTTACACCAATTCCCAAATCTCAATTGTGATCCTACCAAGACACCTGTATATTTCACATATCATATTCTATGGGATCACAAATACGCAAGTTACTACAAGATGATATGTGAGGAGTTTATGATGCCTCTATATGAGCTTATATTTGTCAAAGAACACGAGTGTTTGTCAGAAGGTGCCATGGAGGTCATATGTGCGTACAGAGACTATTCAATTCTCCAAGGAGGGAACATATCTAAGGATGTATGGAGCATCTCGAGCTCCATCATTTTTGCCGAAGTATGCCACGGACTATGTATCCCATAAGGAGGTAGTGAGACACATTTTTATATATGGTTTCAGAAATTTCTTATTTGACATGAATAAAGCAGTCTTCCCACCATTGCCATTTTGCATTGGTAGCTATAAATTCACAAAGGTAAAAAGTGCACCAGAATTTGTGAAGGATCTAGGAGGTTTCCACTTCGGGGAAAAGAGTTTCTGCAGGAACGATGCTTATGACAAGGTTGCAAAACACTTTGCATTTGTAGGAGTACATTTTGAATACTACCATCATTGGGACAAAGATGAGGAGGTATACAAAAATGCGTGCAACATGAATTCCTTGAATAAGCTATTCAAAAATAAGATCACAACCACATGAGGAAAAGGTAGCAGCAACACCGTAGAACAGTAGAAACAACAGGAAGAAGCTGCTAAGAAGCGAGAAGAGGATGCATGAAAGCTAGCGGAATAAGATGAGAAACTACTAGCTAAGGACACCCAAAGAAAAAGGGTTGAAGAAGAATGACTTCGACAGTAAGAGGAAGAAAAGCTACAAAGAGAATCAGAAGAAAGATTGTGAAAAGAGGCTGAGAAAGACGTTGAAGAGTTAAGAGAAAAGGAACAAGAAGAAAAGGAGAGAGAGAGAGCCTAGATCAGGACATAGCCCATGATAATCCAACAGAACCTCCTACCCCATAAAGTGACACAATAATAGGAGGCCACCTCCCTCTTGAAGAGCTGGGATTGTTACCTTTTACTTCGTCCAAGAATCATGTAGTGGCATGCCTAGATGCGATATTCTTCGACTCGAAGAAGAAAACCATTGTTTGGAGATCAGAAAAGAGATTAAAGGTTGGTACTCAACCTGATGTAGTCATGGTGACTAAGAAAACCGTCATGCAAGGCACCAACCAAGATCCCATATTTCTAGCATCATTAAACATTGCAGCTGCTCAAGATAATGTTGATAACATTGGAAAATTGGTAGAAGATGCTGAACATTTTAAAGAAAAAATGCTTAAGATGAGGGAACTCTGGTAAAGGAAATATGAGAAGGATGAAATCCAAAGAGAAAGCATGAGGCTACACTATTAGAGTTTGAAAATATCCAAAAGGATTACCAATATTTAGAATCAGAAAAGGATGCACTAGTGCTTTCAGTTACAATCACTGAGGGAGAGAAGAAGGATCTTGAAAGCAAGATTTTGGAATTAGAATCTTAGAGATATGAAATAAACAAAAAAACAGAGGAGACGAAAACCCAAGAAAAGGAGTTAGAAGTACATAATCAATCATTGAAGACTCAGTTAAATAAATCCACTGAAAGACAACTTTATATCACACCTTTCTGTGATCAAGCTTGCTTGATCCAAAGGAGTATTCACCAAATCCTATTAAAACTCGCAAAGGAAATACATTAAAGGAAATTTCAATTTAAAATGGCCCTTCCAAACATAATACAAATTCCATGTGATCATGTATTAGCCAATCAAAATGCTTTAAAATTCAAAAAGGGAGCACCTCTTAAACAATTTTTAATATAAATTTGGGGATAGGTATCATAAAAAAAACTATTTTTTTGTTCATATTTTCGACATATCTCCCTATGTTTTTACTCAAATTTTGATCGGGAGAGCTTGTTGGATGCGGAATTAAATTACTATAGGGAGAGCTTGTTGGATGATGATGTCATCATCATGTTTTTTCTAGGTATTTCTTGTTTTTTAGGTGGCAGGGCCCGTCAAAAGTATGTCGAGTGGGTACTCGTTGCATGCGTAATTTAATTCTGCATCCAAGGAGCTTTCCCGATCAAAATTTGAGTAAAAACACATGGAGATATGTCGAAAATACGAACAAAAATATAGTTTTTTCTTTTCTTCCTCCAAAATTAATAAATATTATTTTATTATGTTAACTATTATTTTATTAATTTTCCTTAGGAGGGCCATTTTGAGTTGAAATTTCCTCTAATGTATAAAATCAAGCAGTCAAAGACAAGGTTGAAAGAAATTTTTGCTGTGTTGACTAATTTCAGAATGAGATTATTAAAATTTGTGGAAAGGGTTCAGATCCAGCTAACTTGGGTAGAAGCTAACTCAACATTTCCTGAACACTTACCGCAAAATATTGCAAAAAGTTTGAATATAGAGTTAGCGCTCATAGACTTCGGTAGCAAATATTATTTGAGGTTGACTAATGCAATCGAAAAGACTCTAGAGATTCACAGAGTTTTACAAGAAAATGTGCATAGCACATAATAAATGCCAAACTTTTCTAGCAGCCAAGATCAAAGAGTTTCCAAACAAGGATCAACATATGAAGAATCTACAGGACAGGTTGCATGAAGACGAACAGAGCATCCAAAAAATTGAAGACATTAGTGAGGAAGTTGTAAAAATATGGATTGCACAAGCCGTTGTTAGCAACAATCTCCTAGAAGACTTGTTAAGATTGACCTCGCCAAAGGTAGCAGAATTAGAATCATAGCTAGGCGTGCATGAGATAATTGTGAGGCTGTTGGATCCAGTAGACTGTAGAACTATCACTGAGCAAGCTAATGCATAGGGTGAATTCATTGAAATACCAGCTGGTCCCACTTGAAATTTTGTCTTTTCCATATTTTGGCACTTTATGTAATTTATTTTATTTTATTTTATTTTCCTAGTGCAAGACACTAGAGGACAAACTTTGGAAGTCGAGAAGTTAGGGAAGTGCAAAAGGCTAGGGTAGTCAAAGAGTCATTTGTAAAAATGTATAAATAGGAGTAGAAGATAGATTAGAGAGGACTTTTCACTAGCGCATACATGCTGAGTTATTGGTATGAAGAATTACTTTTTCTATGAATAAAGAGGAACCAATTTTGTTGGAGGAAGGACTCTACAAGTTTTCACAAGGATTGTGTGGATTGCTAATTTTGAGCTACTTCTTATTTAGCTTCTATGCAACTATGAGATCATTCTAACTTAATGAATTATTTATGCAATGATGAATGATTTTACTTTCTATTATAAATATTGTACATATAAAAAGTAATAAATGATTTAACATTACAAATCTATCTTTGTTTAATTTTCTGTTGTAACTATGTGTGTGGAATTTAAACAACTATCTGTAGAATCCAATATGCAACATTACAATACATTACTCCATTAGATACACAATTTTCTCTCCTTGGGGATAGATAGAATAGTTTAGAATAGACTAGATTACATTAGTTTTGCTTAATTTAGAAGTGATCGTGAAGCAAGATTCAGGTAAGGCGAGAGGTAGGAACCTGCACAACTCTTCGAAGGTTTTTGTGTATCAGTCACTTGCATTTGATCCTTAAACCTAAAATCATATAAATGATGGAGTGGCCCGTAACCGGTAAAACAAAATTAAACACTTTAATTCTACGGTAGTCGGGCCGCTAACCAGACAAGTTCCCCACACCAGACGGTGAACGATCTAGTTGGGATCGCTTGGTGGGGAGAATCCCTACTATCGGTACCTAGGAATTTTCCAGGCATCAACACATCCTAATTCACACCATTAATGTTCTCGTGGATCAAAACCCCGTGTAATACATCCTGAATCGTCAGGTACTAGGGGGGAATATTATCGTTGGATTGTTATCCTACAAGAATTTGACATTGAGTTTGCTAAAACTACTTTTAAGAAGTCCTTAGTTTTTGCAAAGTTGATGTGTGATCTTCCTTGTGCTATTATGGAAACTGATCCCAATGACTCATTACCCAATGAGTTCTTGTTCCTAATTAGCACAACAGACTCATGATATGGATATTTGATCGTATATCTCCAAACTCATAGATTTCAACCTGACCTATCTCGCGATGATCATCGATGTATTCACCATCACGCAAAATATTATGTAATCCTCAATGATACCTTATATCGACGTGGTATTGATTCTATTCTCTGACAATGTTTAAAACACGATGAGGCCGAACAACTATTGAATGATTTCCACTCTGAAGCATGTGGAGGCCATGTTTCTGGAATGGATGCAACCCAAAAAATCCTTTGCACTAGTTATTTTTGGCCCTCAATCTTTAATGATTTCCATGAAGAAGTTAAAAAATGTCCACCTTGTCAGCGCTTTTATCCAAAAAAGTGTACCCACCCTGATATTCTACACCATGTCATTGTCATTGGCCATTTCTCCAAATGGGAGATGGATTCATGCATTGTAAGCCTACCTCAACTGAGGGGCATGGTTACATCATTATAGTTGTTGATTTTTTTGCAAAAATGGGCTGAGGAAATGCCTACATATGTGAAAGATGGAAATACTACCACCCTCTTCTTTTTTAACCATGTCATTTCTATGTTTTGGGTTCCTCGGGCCATAGTGACTGATCACAGATCTCATTTTCGCAATCAAATGATGGGTGAGTTAACCACTAAGTTGGGTTTTCATCATGAAAACTCAACTCCCTACTATCTACAAGATAATGGCCAAGTTGAAGCCATTAACAAATTCCTCAATACCATGCTTAGCAAGATGGATAGGGAACATAAATCAAATTCGCACTTAACTCTGTTTTCGGTACTGTGGGCCTATAGAACTTTTGTAAAAACAATAACTAGTTTCACACCTTTTCAATTGGTCTACGAACTGGAAGACGTTTTACCTATTGAATGTGAAATTCTGTCATTGAAACTAGATGTTGAGATTCTACCCAATAACTCAATCAAGGAAGAACATTTACTTTATCTTACCAACCTTGATGAAACGCGGTGTGATGCTTCTTTGGCCAACGAGTCACATAAAAAACGTATCAAGTCCCAATACGATAATTAGTTCAACCTCGTGTCTTCAACGAAGATGACCTTGTTCTAACATATGATTATAAACATGATAAATTGGGGAAAGGGAAGCTTGAATCAATGTGGTACAGTCCCTATGTCATTAGCAAAGTCTTAGAGAAAGGGGCCTATGAACTAGTGGGTTATGATGGAATAAATTTCGGGGAGCCTCGCAATGGGATTTACTTGAAAAGGTATTATGCCTAAAACATCTTGCATCAGTACCTTGTGTATTTGTATATATTTGGCTCATTAGTGTGGTTTTATTATTTTAGTATGGTTTTGGGTCTTGTCCGACACTGCTTATTCCATGCTATGTTTTAAACTTTGCAGATGTCTCTTTACTATGGTTTTGTTGATGGTGCTATCTACCCTACCCTAAATCTCGCTTTGGTAGCCTGTGTACTTTATTCCCAATCCCATGACTTAGTTAGTTCAAGGGGAGTTTGTATAGGTCCTGCTACCAATAATATCACTGAGTATCATGCAGTAATAGGGTTGTTGACCGAGGCTTCCTCTCATGGTATTGATCACATGGTCATCCTTCTGGACTCCCAGCTAGCGGTTTCCCAATTAAACCATGTCTACACTATCCGAAACCCATTACTTTTTTCGTCTTTTTTCGAAGGGTACGCCTACTTGAGCGGTCATTTGAGTCTATTACTTATCAGCATGTTCCAAGATCATTTAATTCTATTATCAACTCACTTTCTAATTGCATGCTAGATTGGCATGTTATCCATTCTTAACATATTGATAAGTAAAATAACATGATAAATTGTAAATAAACAATGTAAAAGATAAAATCCATGTAAATCATATTCCATCGCAAAGTGTTCATAGGTCACAAAAAGAAGTCTATATATATATATATATATATATAATGTTTTCAGTACAAAAATGAGGTCCTGAGACCAAGTATGAAGCATGCTAGATTTGGGTACTACAAAGCAACAAAAATACTAAAGCTAATAGCTTTCGGTCTACATATCCTATCGATTTCTAGTGATGCTCATGATAGCACATAATGGCCCTTTGTACTCTACACAGCAAGCAACCGAAACAACCCAACACACTGATCATGTGTCAATGGTATCTCCTAGGGAGGTCATCCACTGAAATGTCAGGAATATCCAGTGTCATCCTGTTGAGGTTCTCCTCGAGCTCATCCATCTACTCATCGACCTCATGGCGTACAAACCGAGCTTTGACTCGCCTGTCAATCGGTGAGGACCCTCCTAGTCTTTCTATCCCAACATCTGCACAGTACCAAACATGTCTCAGTACGACCCATATAAATTATAAAAATATAAACATAAAAACTTTCATTTTAATGTCTTACTTACCGAGATCTCCCCACTGCTCATCCTTAGGCAGGGACAAGTCTAAATCTCCTCAAAAATCAGTGCCTGCATAGGCATAATCCTCGATCATAAGAAGGTGGTCATCTATCCAACAAAAGAAATATGCTCCATATTTTACCCTAGGACCCCCACTACCATGGTGGTTTATAACCCTAAACCACCGGAGCATGTGTGGATATCTTGATCCAAGCTCGTTGAAGGCTACCCGAGGCCTTAATAAGGGGAACCCCTCTAAGAAAAAAGATACTAGAACAATGCCATATCCAAACTGTTACAACTCACCATGGAGGCACTTGGTAATTTGTTCTTTGAAGGTTAGTAACAAAGATTCAACCCAGTTAAAAACAGTTGGTGCCAATGCCTATAAGGCATACAACATGTGTTCCCTAGATTCCTGATGTACTCCATGGCTCCTAGAAATCCTCTACATATTGAAAAATACCGTCCTCAATGGTAATTCCATCACATCCTTAATTGGGATATTTTTCCCACTCATTTGGGTACCTAGGAAACAATACTGATCGATGAGGCCTTCAGTGGTTACGTCCCCACCTTGAGGACCAGTCAAAGAGATATCTTCTCCTCTCTTAGAGAGCCTAATAAGGAAGTAGATGTATTTTAATTCTACCATGAGTATGTATTCTCCTACCTCAAAACGTTGTTGCTCAGGATTCCACATCCTGAGTATGTATTCCAGTAATCTGATTTGTGCTCTTGTGCTACGAACTTTGAAGAACTTTAGAATCCCACATTCTCGAAGAAAACTAGCAGTGCCATGATCATTTTCTCCACGAATGTCATCTAACAAATGTTCCTATTCTTTCCACGCAACCATTTTTTCTTGTATAACCTTCCAAAAAATCACATTGAGAGATTAAACACCATTTTAAACTCTTAAAAATATTTGGTTTGGTTTGAATTTGAAGCATTTTAGGGAAAATTGCACCACTGCACTGTCTCCTTTCGGACAAAGCCGTGTCATTGCACTTTCCCTTAAGGAAATGCAGAGTGTTTCCTGGCACCGGAGTTCCCAAAAGGGAAAGGCACAGTGCCTAGAATGCACATTTTCCTCTTGGAAAATGGCCCCAAAACCCCTACAAAATGCATTAAATAAAAAAAGGAAACCATGGAAATAAAGGGGAAGAGTTCAGGATTTACCTTTTCTAGATGAATTTCCAAATGATCGACTGTAGCCTTCACAATTGACACTCCAAGATTTCTCTCAAAAGGGCCATTTTTCTTTCCAAAATGGGTAAAAAAAATGGTAACTATGTTGTGACTTTTTACTAGTTTTATTTACCATTCTGGATTTTATTTAAATAAATTTTTAATTTTAACCCTTTGTATAGTCATTTAAAGTCTATTTTTTTATTAAATGAAGGTCTAATGGTATTTTTTAGGATTGCAGGTCATGAAGAGTTCATATTTGTGGATATGGATGAGTTTTATTTTCTCCTTTTTTGTTCTCAGTCAAAATGAAAAAGCTTCTGAGCGCATTTTTAAACCCTAGAACTAAGTTTTCGAGTCAACTTTTATTACTTTTTCAAACCCATTAAACCTTTTTATGAAAAAGAAACCCCAATGGAGTCCTCTTTAAGCTATTTTCTTACTCTTGAAATGTGAAAAGATTGCCTATTGAACTTGTTGCTTTCACACTCGTAAAAGTAATTGAAAGGTCATCTTTCCGATGGTAGTTTACCCCTTTTTTGGTTCGGATTGACTATTTACAAACAAGGTACACTCTAGTCATTGAATAGAAGAATTCTCCAGGGTATTATTTTATACTTTTTTTGGGCCTCGAAGACTAAATTTTACAAAAAAAATGACCTTTTGGATTCTTCTTCAGTCTCGTTTAGACTCTCTAAACATGAACGACGCTGAGTTTTCTTTCAATGGAGTCGTTAAACTAAACACTGAGAAACCTTTTTTTTGGGAACAAACCCCTCCTTTCTTAGGTTCGAAAAACATATGAGAATGGAATTATCTAATGATAAGTTGCAACAAGTGTTTGTTACCCTCTTTGAACTTGTTAAAACGTAAAGAGGCACCCATCAATCATGATGGGGAAATTGAAGGAAGGGAACTAAGTTTCATTTGTAATAATGGTAGTTTCCTGGTCACCTTTAAAAATAGAACATGTATGCATTTCATTCAAACAATTGGGTATTCATCTTGTCTCCAAGTCGATCCACTTTCATGAGTCGTGTAACTCATTTGATTCTTTTCAAATAATGCATCGTCCAACGTCGCATTATGTCTTGGTATCTGCCTCGTCAAGTTAATGCTACCGAATTTTTGGTTGTGTTGCCCAATTTTCAAAGGAAAGTTGTGTTGAGAGTTACCCTATACAGTCAAAACTGCCCTTGCATTGCGTCATTCACCTTTGAGTCAGTACTATGGTTACTTCATACTCAAATTCCATAAATTTGTTCTGAGCTTCATGTCGTTGATGTGGGATTCATCATGGCCCTCCTTCGAGGATACTATTCCTGTCGAATTCAACAAATCTTCTGGGAATTAGTCTTACAAACAAGTCAATACCTTGAAATTTGTATGCATCAATGACATATTTCTTTGCTTTCGAAAATATGTTTACAACATTGAACTTTACTCGAAAGATTCAACCAAGACTTCGACATCAGTCCATTTATTCACATTCTGATGAATATATTGGGGTGCCTTGGGAATCATCAACATTAATGGTGATCTCCCTCGCACTTGTTAACATTTTTTTATCATTGATCGGTAATCAAGTGGTTTCTACCATGTTCGACTTCAAGATATTCATTCACATGGATAGAATTGTACTTTGTTGAAGACGACACAAAGACCTTGGGTGTCTGTTAAGCATTCATTGTTTTCCCCATGTTGCAATGGAGTATTTGTATGATTCATAGCATGGATCCACATTTGTATGTTCATGGTTGTGTTCAAATTTGTGTCATTATGACATAGATCTACATTTTATGTTTGATAGCTATGTCCAAATTTGATTCTTCTTCACATGGATCTATGTTTTATCTTAGTAGTCATGATTCTTTATATCTCACATGGATCTGCATTGTATTGGTCGACATCCATGTTGTGAGTCATATGGCTATGTATCAAAGTGTAAATTTACTGTAGGATGACCTTGGGTGTTGAAGATTTATGATCTTTGGACTATTTCCTCAAAGTGATAAATTGTTCTTACAAAGCCTTTGCATATCCTTTCCCTCTAGCCTCATTATTTGGGGGGCATTCTATTACACATAATTATCGTCAACACCATGTTGCGGGATAAGTATCTCAATATTTTCCTTGAATCCCTCAAAGGTTGAAGTTGAAAATGAGCAAGGATGAATAATTTAATAGTTTTGGCCACCATTGCACTTTAATTGTGAGCAAGCCATGATACCCATCTCAAGAAATTTTTTCTGCTATCTGCAAAGAGCGATTCCATTGCCTCTTGCCCATTTACAAGGTGTGATCCTCCCTTAGCACCGCCTTTATCCCTTATACAAGGCGCGGTGCTTGAATTATGAAGAAAAAAAGGAAGGTTCGAGAGGCTTCTCAAAGCTTTCCTTCATGGAGCTCGTTCTTATGATTCAGGAAACCTGGAGCTCAAGATCCCTCATCCTAGGATCATCCCTCCACCTCTCCCATAGAATCCTCAACTTACCCTATCCTCTCAAGCCTTTATATACTAGTCTACCCCTCATGGGAAAGAGGAGGAAGAATTTGTTATAACATCCAAATTATGGCCAAATTTAATCAGGCTCTTAAGTGATTAGTAGGAAAGTTGAAGGCTTTGAGGCAAGGCTCCATTGAGAAGAGTTCTCAACACCAAGGCATAGGTTGTATATACTCTACTTATATTCAATCTAATACAAATATAATTTCTTTCCCATGATAATTTGTATGTATGATTATCATGTTTTGTTTATTGTTTAACTCCTTGGTCTTTTACATAGGATTATAAACCATCTTGTTACTCTTACTTGGTTTGTGTTTTGTTGCATCTCTTGCAGGATATCTGCATATATAAAGCA
Organism: Pseudotsuga menziesii; assembly: GCA_001517045.1. Lineage (NCBI taxonomy): Eukaryota > Viridiplantae > Streptophyta > Pinopsida > Pinales > Pinaceae > Pseudotsuga > Pseudotsuga menziesii. The sequence goes on from LPNX010172161.1 coordinate 250,097, forward strand.
CTTTAAAGATCAAACCTTTGCAGCCTATGGAAGGTGAGAAGAGCAGTTAATTCAAGAAGTTTATTCAATCCTATGGGAATTTTCTTTATCTTGTAGTTGTTTTGTTCTAGTTTTGAGTGTTTCAATCTAGGGAAACAACCTCTAACAGCACTGGCTGAGAATTTCCAATAACAAACACCAATTTTAAGGATATCTCTATCATTATTTTGTTTTGAAAGTAACCTCCATGATCAGTGACAATCTCTTTCAAAATCCTGAACCGAGCAATAATTTGGTTGAATACAAAATAGACGGTTGTCTCACCATTGGATTAACGGTCAGCATATCATTTTCCCACTTGGTAAAATAATCTATGACCATGATGATATGGTGATGACCCCAGCCAAAGCTAGGTTTAAATCCATGAAATCACCCCCCCACTTCGTGAAGGGACCGACGACGATAATAGGATGCAATAGAGCAAGATGCGAGAAAACATATGGCAAGGGTGACACCTCTTGACCGCATTAAAACAACCTTTAAAGATAGATGAGAAATAGTAACTAGATCACAAATTTGTTTGGGTTGTCGCAAGCTCGGATAAGTGATCACCACACGTGCCACTATGGTAGTCATTGAGCACGGCCTCAGTTTCTTTGTGGGTCAAACAAAAAGACAAGATAGAATCCACCCCACGATGATACAAAGTGTCATCGATAATGAGGTATTTTTTAGCTTGGTCACGTATACAATGTTGTTCATCCTTCGAAACATGTGGAGCAAACTCTAGAGTCCAAAGATAACCAATAATGTCACCATACTAGGGGTCCAAAGATGAGATAAGAAAAATATGCTCATCAACAAATGAGTCCTCATAAACTGTATCATTATTAAGCCTAGGGAAATATGACATCAACTCCATGAATACTAAAGACTGTTTGGATTTTCAAATAGAAAATTGAGTTCAGATTCTTGCACAATCGCAATCCATTTATTATATTCCCCCCCAATCATTTGTCTTGTTAAGACAAATGGAAACATATTGATATGTGCTACAATAGTAGTTTGGCAAAGTAAAATATAATTTTTCAATCTATGGACTACGTGAAAATTTGCAAGGGCCAATTTTCCCACATGACTATATTTCAGTTCAACATATAAAATATTTTTTCTAAGATCATAGATAACATGCTCATGGAGCTCGACATCCTCTTGAACCAGGACCATGTTGACTATATCTTGAGAAGTGGCTACATAAAGAATAAAATATATACTATGGTATGGAGGACAAAGAAGAGATGTAAATGCCCAGGATCTCTTAAGAGCATCGAAGGACTCATGTGTCATGTCCCCATCCAAATAAGACTACTTGCAAATAATGTTTCACCAACCTACTGGTTCCCTAGGTTGAGATGGAGAAATAAATTTTGTAATAAGGGGCTATGTGACCCAAAAGGACTATAATTTACCATATTCAAATTTAAATGGGTCACATAAATCATAAATTCTAAGAAAATAAGGCAGAATTGGTTCATGAAGACACCTGGAAGCTTGTGGAGCCTTTGGGCAACTAGATTCCCCACACACTTGGCATGATCTTCATCCAAATTCAAATCCATGGAAAATGTAACGTTATTGGAGGGTGATGTGGTGTCAAATATCATATCATGAGCCAAGAAGTTTGAATTAGTAAAGGATATTAAATCCCATGGAAGAGGAAGAGACTAAGAGGACAATGTGTGCCACTTGGAATGAAATTCCATGCACTTTATGACAACTAATGATGAAAGATTCTATGCCAAATATGAAAAAATAAGACTTGATTGAAAACCTATGACAAATTTTACATGACAGGGATAAAAATAGCCACCATGATGGCACATTTGGGAATTAGAGGCATCCATTCGAATTAGGGAAAGAATTAGAGCAAGAAGAAGCAGACAAGTGTCATAGGAGTTACTAAACCACTAAGATGAGTTAGAGGAATCACATGGAGGAAAATTTGACCTTAGGAGGCCTCATGAAGTTAATAGAAGGATTTCATGAGGAAGGAGAATAAATTTTTATCATTTTTTAATTGGCCTTTGGCATTTTGGAGAGATTTTTCTTGTCCATTGCATAGTCAGAGTTCACTCTCCCTCCTTGTGAACCAATTTCGAGGGAGTTGGATTAATTTCCAAGTTGGTTAATGGAGATGCATTCATACCTCTCATTGGAGCTGAATTAATGTGTTTTAGTTTTAGGTTGAATTTCCATATAGTTTGAATTCACATCTATATCTATATTCTCTCATTCCTTCCTCTTCATTCCCCCACACTCTCATGTTGATGACGCACTTGTTGGAGTGGTGCTTGTGATTTGCTAAGTATATTTGATGCCCAAGATTGAGTATATGATGTATGTCTCTATACTCTCATTTCCATATGCTTTGTAAGTAAAAATATAAGAAATACATGTGTGAAAGGCATGCATTCCCATGCTCTTGAATAACTAGTTTTCATGTATTTGGCTTCCATTTTGAAAGAGTTGTATATCATATTTGTATGAAGGAATTTCTCTGATGTTTGATGATGTTGGGGAATCCATTTGAATGTTTTTTATGGTCTCTATATTTCATGTCATTGTCTGAACCATTCAATCTACTTTTCATGAGTCAAACTTGAGCTAATAATACCATTTCCCCTTAAGCAAATTCATTGAAAGTCACCATATAGATATTGTGTCTCATAACCAGTTTGAAGAGATTAATAACCATGAATAATGAAATAAATTGATGTCAAATTTGAATCCCCATACTCTTTTTTTTAATTTTGGAGGTTCATACTGCATTTGGATAGCCAAAAGAGTTATCTACCCTTGGGGGTTTTAACATCGATTTCCTAGTGTTTTTGTCCTTCCTTCCCTATGGACAAAATAAAGTTGCATAAGAATTTGTAAAGTGTATGAGAATTAATAATATACATTATGATGTCCTAATACCCATCAAGTTATTCCATTCAAAATATGAATTCATTTGGGTGCATTTGGATCAACTTGGGTTTCACTACTCTAAAGCTAGAAATTGACCAAAATTGTGCAAACTTGAATACCATGTCAAAATAAGTTTTATGATTCGACCATTAAGTGTCTGATGTCTGTTAGGATGTTTTAAATTCCATAGGGTAAAATTCCACAATAAATTCGGAAAGTTTCTATGGTTTTTGGAACCAAATCAAGAAAGACTAGTTTACTATTTTTTCCTAGTTTTGAGATTAGACCAAGTATTGAAGGAGGAGGTATGTGAACTGTTTGTGAAAAGTACTACACCACATCATATTAAGAATCCATATATATCAATTTTTTAATCCTATATAAACCTAATATCATTTCCCTTAAGCTTCCCCAATTGTCTCATATCTATGGAGTCAGTGTGAAATGCATTGTTAATAAGGTTCTTGAGAAAGATTGTTTTCAATGTCAAAGTTTTGAAGACTCTTTGATATATAAAGGATAGTGTGCCTAATTTTCCCAAAAAGATAAATTACATCCTAATCTCACTCATCCCATACAAATGAAGTGTCCTTAAACAAACGCATGAATCCCTTGGTAATGATGACATAGTTTATTATGAACCGACATAGAAAATTGGCCTTCCCTAGAGACTCTAACGCTAACTAATTGAGCACGGGGAAAGAAACCGAAGTGTTGCCTCAACCTTTAATGGGTCAGCCATAATTTCCTCTTTCGACATCAATCCCAAAAGGTGACATGTCTTAACACAAAAAGATGAACTTCTTATAGTTTAAACGAATTTGATAATGCATGCATCTTTTGAATACCAGTTGAAGGTGAACTAGATGATCCATTCTCTTCTTACAAGAGTGAGTAGTAAGGTCATCTAGATAGGATTCTATGATACATTTGATTACATGAAATGAGATCATAACCCACTAAAAGGTTGCTCTGGTGTTTTTAAGGTCAAAGGGAATCTTCCGATATGCAAAAGTTCCCCAAGGAAATATAAATGTCATCTTATGTTGCTCCTCGGGTTTGATTTGGATTTTATTATAGCCAGAAAAACCGTCCATAAATGAGAAAATATCGCTTCCTGCACACTCATCAATAATATGATCAATAAAGGGCACGGGGAAGTTATCATTTGGACAGGACTTATTTAGATCCCTAAAGTCTGTGCACACTCAGATGGTTCTTTTCTCTTATCAACAAATATGGGGTTGGATACCCATTCAATTAATGGAACAGGGTAAATGAAGCCAACTTTGAGAAGTTTCTCTACCTCTGCATTGATAGAAGGGGCCTTACGGGGATTCACCACTCTTAAGCATTGTCGAATAGGTTTACCATTCCAATAAGTTTTGATTTCATGCTTGACAATGCTCGGGTCTATTCCCAACATTTCCTTGTAAGAATAGGTGTTGCAACCTTTCACACACCTGGGGATTAAGCGCAATAGAAATATTCAAGTTGCTAAGTGTGTCCTTGGGGGAAAGTCTCGAGTTAAGTACTGTCACTTGATCTTAACTCATTTGTTTAGGAAAAACTCCTAATGAAGCCAAGGGGTGTGGTCCCTAAGAAATATTTAACTAAGGCTCTTGTATTTTAGTCGTTAATGATGGAAGTAAGTTTTTAGGAGTTTTTGAAGTAAAATACTGAGGTGATATTATTACGAATTTAGATAAATATTTCACCAGCATATATATAATAACATCAAGACATAAGGATTAACAACAATAAAAAAAATGATAATAAGTGATAGTAGAATGTTGAAAATTTAGATCCATCCCAATGGAGTCAAAATAAAAGAAATAATGCAACTAAGAGATGAAATGTTTTGTAATGTCTTGGTCAGTTTTAATTATTAAAAGATGAATTGAGTTATGGGAAAGGGATTTTTGATATACTATAAAGTACTAAGAATATGTCTGGAATATGACGAAGGTGGCCCTTCACTCAGAAATGTGGGTTGAATTGAAGTCTCTGAGAAGTGTCCAACACTACACCAACAAGGGGTAGCCTAATGGTGTCCCAAGGTCACTATTCAGTGGTTCCCGCTTACTTTGTAGAAGTTTCCCACGATTTTAAAATGTCTCTACGCCATATTTTTGTAATGTTTTTTAGGAATTGATTTTATTAATGGATTGTTAAGTTAATGTGTAGAAATTAGAAAATGTCGCAAATCATTTTTTATTCCCCAACGACCAGGAAAATCACACAAAGGGAAAGAGCATACACGAGGTTTATGATGAATTTTTTATTCCAATTAAAGAAAGAAAATATGTTGTATATGCAAATGAAACTAATGACACAATGGAACTGCAAACTGTGTGTCACTTTCTGATCATCTATCAATAATCGACAAAACCTTTGGTTGGTGGCGAGAGCATACTTTGTAGCAACAAGTTGGGTATGAAATTATTACTTTATTCTAATATGAATTCAAAAAATTAATTAGCCTAATCATCCTTTCCAGAAGATGGGTTGTGTGCATGTGTTGGTTAGGAAAAAGCAAACCACAAAGGACACTATGAATTCCCGAAGGGGGGATAGAGTGTGGGCATTATGTAGCCCACTTGCTTTATTTATTATTAAAATATACAAAGTGATGAAAATATGAACTAAAATGCACTTTGATCCTTGAAAAATGATCGAAATTATTACAAGCTCATTGAGAGAGAAAAGGAATGAAGAAAGGGGATGAATAGAGGATTTTTTGGTGTCTCGGGTGACCCAAAACTTGATTTTTAAGCAAGATGTCTTCCTATTTTTTTTAAATATGCTAAAAACTAGCAAAAAATAAATGTTCAAATCTCACGAATCAGTGAAAACAAAGCACCTAATTTACACTACTCAAAATGCTCAAAAATTGTGAATTTTTCCTTGAAAAAGACACTTTGAGAAACTACTTTGGATCTAGTTTGAGATGAAACTTTTAACAAGTCCTAGATCTGATATATATGCATAAGTAAAAGCATATTTTAAATATAATATTGATGCATCTAACTTTTCTTAAGCATGAAGAACATGTAACCAAGAAAAAGATTGAATTTTTAAGATGAGAAAGAAGTTCTCAAGCCTGAGCTTGAACGGAATGAAGGAGAAGAAGGTTCTGCAAAACAAAGATGTTAAACACAAAAAATTTGATTTCGTAAAAAGGAAATGGATGCAACCGAGCTCCAAGATCCCTTCTACCTAAAACGATCCTGCAAAAGCTACACAATTATTCACACAAGTAATGTTAATCCAGTCAACCTCATCAACAGAAAACAAAGAGAATATAAGTATAACCGACTAAAATCTATTACTCTTACAATATTATGATGATGAAATAAAAATGAGTAAGTTAACATCTACAAATACTAATGCAAAGGAAACTAGATCTATGCAACAATACTTGACAAAAAGAAAGCATAAATTAATACGATTTCACCTCAAAATTCACCAAATTGTAAGCTCACAAGACGATGCCACACATTAGCCTCCAAAGCCTTCAATTTCATTAAACAATAATGAAAAAAAAGAGTACAATGGGTAGAGGCTCAATGTATCCTCCCAAATGAGGAGCAAGACCTTGCTTTTATAGCAAAAATGGAGCTCAAACCCCAAGTGGGTGCAATTCCCAATGAAGGAGGTGGTTTTGTGGGTTGAGAGAATGATGGGAGGAAGTTTGAATTCATGGGATGGGAGGCTGACACTACTCATGATATTTCCCACTTGCTTAGGGAAGCCTCCACCTCCTCTAACCAACTCATCCATGTGGTAGAATACGCCCTCCATGAGGCGAATGTGCCCTCTATTGATGGAGATGAGTTGCATCCCTTTCCTTGTCGATTGTAGATGCTCCTACCTACTCATAAATACCCCATACAAGATCATACACCTCCTTAAAACCTCAAAGACATGTCCCAAACAAGCTGTCTTTGATTTAGAAATTGGATTTTCTCCATTTTTTCCATTTATTTGACCCTCTAAGTCATTTTGGAGAGAAAATCAAAATTAATAATTTATAATTACTAATTTGACTCTCAAAAGTGGGTTTAAGGGTTAAGTGGGGGCTCTGGGTCCAAAAATGAGCATCCTCATGACCAAATTGGATCTGTAGGCCCAATTTTATGACATTTTGAAATTTTATAATTAAAATACACCTTATCGATGGTTTTATTAAAAAACTAAAAATTAAAAAATCCTAGGAAAGACTTAGCGCATGTACACAATTTTTTTGGAATATGACTAGCATGGTATAATACCTTGACCCTAGGATTTAATAACCCTCCAAAGGCATAATTACCAACTTCACCATCCCAGATTTAGAGGGTTTTGAGTGAAAAACTTTAAAATTATATGTCTTAAAAAAACGTCATATAATTAACAAGGGAAAAAACACTCAAGGATGATGACTTTGATGACCAAGTCCCAACAAGGCCAAGCCTTTTACATAAGAAACCATGATGCTATGTCATTTATTACAATTCCCCCAAGGGAGTGTGAACATGCGAAAAACAGATCACAACTGGCCCTAATGAAATCATGGCACTTTCGAGCACTGAGTAGGAACAATTGACTTCTTCCAATCCTTGGTGGCTCACTTGAAAAATCCCTTACGTGAAACTTAGTGGATAACAACAGGAAAACACATTGTATAATTGTTTAAATAACTCAGTGTAGATTCGAATTTCTTCAAGAGAACAATCTGGATCAATGAAAATGGTTTCCACTTTGCTAAGGGTTCGAGAAATGTTGATCGGAGTCGTAGGGGAATTATTTCCCACGTTCCTTTCAACATATATACCATGCATATCTAGTGGGACGACGGGGTGATCAACTTTCTTGTGCAAAGCTAACTGAAACTAATCATGCTTGATCCTTTCAAGATCTGGGAGGAAGTGAGATCTATGATACATGTCTTCCCAAGGTCTTTCAGGATCTTTCATGGCCTCAATAATAGCTTCATCCAAAGGTAAAGTGTCATCAAAGAAATGATGTGAGCATGACGAGTTGACCGCCCAAGCAGGTGATAGCAAATATTCCTCCTCTATCCGCGAATAGGAAATATCAGGGTCTGTAATGACTTATAATTAGGCTTGACAAGTGATCTCAACTACAGACAACAACATATCCATTCCAACGGGTGGATGCCCTTCACACGATTAAATCAAATAAGTGAGAGTCCAAGGATCATTCAAATATGAATTACAAAAGGAAACCAAAATCAATGATGGTAAATCACCATCGGAAGTTGAATCAATAGACAAGATTGGCGTCGAAAAGTTAAACGTCCCCATGAGCAAGGGATACATCTTGACACTAACATTCTCCACTTCCTTCTGATAGTTTTCAATTACCAAGACTGTAGATCCCGATGCTGCATAGGAACTAGAGTTATTATAGGATAGTTGATCAAGTGTCACATTTTTTTCTTCATGAGGAAAGCACACTACGCAAAACATGGACAAGGCGATCACCTTCATTGCGTAAATCCAATTCCTACTCAGTAAAGATTGTAGTCAAAGGATGCATCAACCACCTCGACCTTGACTGGTACAAACTTCCCCCATAACTGGACTCGAAGAGGGGATAATTCCATGTGGTCTAATTGAACACCCATCAGATGCCGTAAACACAATTATGTGTTAGTTTTTCAATATTTAAGCTAGCATTATGTTAAGATCTTTTCACTGAGAGAATAACAAGCACAGCAATCACATAAGCACATCACAAGAGACAAGAGACACAAAGATTTTAGGAGGGGAAACCATAAATGGAGAAAACCCCTCAACTTCCTCTAAGATAGTATCACCACAAGATGTGAACCCAAAACAGTAAGATGACCTCCCTTCACAATAGCAGCCTTCTGTCTTCTGTCAAGCCCAAGAATTTCCTTCTCCAAAAGTGCGCCACACTTGAGAGAGCAAGAGAGCTAAGTCACAAGTGATAAATAGAGAGACTCTCACTCTCTATTTATATTCTTTCGTTGACTTGAAGTGCACTCAACCATGTAGGATTAAATTACAATTAATTACTTGAGCCTACACCTTAATTAGTGTATAATAACCCAAGTGCCCCTAAACTGTGGGGACTTACCTAATGACTTGATATGACTTGTTTACATTATTAATCCTCCTGATCGGAACATCGGGGCATGACCACATGACTCAAATGCATAATAGAAACATCCCGGAATAAAAATCGGGTTACAATATATGAAATACATAGAAGAATACATTCCGAAGTTACATATACATCAACACTCCCTCTTAACTAGGAAGGTATTCTTTCGACACAATTTTTCAGCACTGGTCTTCTTCTCTGCATCAACTAGATCATCTTCGTCTTCAAGTCATCTTCATCTTCAAATCATCTTCGTCTTCAAGTCATCTGGATCTGGATCATCTCTTGATCTGGATCATCATAAAATGGCATCACTGGGTCTAGATCATTACTCGATCTGGATCAACATCACTGGACTGGATCTGGATCATCACTCGATCTGGATCATCTCTCTGGACAGGATCTGGATCATCACTCGATCTGGATAATCTCTCTGGACAGGATCTGGATCATCACTCGATCTGGGTCATCACTGTTGGATCTCTCCAAGTCATCATAACTGGATCTGGATCATAGCTCGATCTGGATCTCCACTGGTCATCATCAAGTGTGTACTATCTCGTCATAGGAAGTTCTACAGAGCCAGCCCTATTTCATGCTGGATGTAGGCCCACCACCTGCAGGTCTTCATCATCACTGGCCATACTGGAGAATCCTCAGGACTTATTACATGCATCACAAAACCTTGAAAGAGAATCCCAGGCTGTTACGAGCACACAACTCTACCTATAGGATCTCCCAGGGCTCCGAATTACATGTGACCTCACCACAAAACCTCGCAAGAGCATCCCAGGCTGTTACGAGCACACAGCTCTACCTATAGGATCTCCTAGGGCTCCGAATTACATGTGGTCATGGAAAAACCTCGCAAGAGCATCCCAGGACTGATTACGGGCACACAGCCCAACCTAACGAATCTCCCAGGGAACCAAATTACATGCCATAGGACAAAACCTCGAAAGAGCATCTGCCAGATATCCCAAGGAACCGAATTACATGCCATAGGAAAAACCTCGAAAGACTATCTGCAGATCTCCCAGGGCTCCGAATTACATGTCCTCCTAGAGAAAAACCTCGAAAGAGCATTTGCCAGATGTCCCAGGGCACCAAATTACATGCCATAGGAAAACCTTGAAAGACCATCTGCAAATCTCCCAGGGCTCCGAATTACATGCTCATCTGCACAATCTGACTGAGTGTTCCTGGTAACTGACCAGGTGCCTCCATTCCTAGAATGGTAGTTGCCCTTACATCTGTCCTACTCGATAGAATGGCCAGCACTTATATCTGACATGGAAGGAACTAAATCCTTTAGCCATGAACAGAATGGCTCTGCCCTTACATCTGACCTGCTCGTCAGAATGGCACAATCCCATCCAATGATGGAAGACTCTCAACCACATTGAAGAGAGATTTCTGCACTTACATCTGACATGGAAGGAACTAAATCCTTTAGCCATGAACAGAATGGCACAGCCCTTACATCTGACCTGCTCGTCAGAATGGCTCAATCCCATCCAAGGATGGAAGACTCTTAACTACAATGAAGAGAGATTTTTGCACTTACATCTGACATGGAAGGAACTAAATCCTTTAGCCATGAACAGAATGGCACTGCCCTTACATCTGACCTGCTCGTCAGAATGGTGGTAGCCCTTACATATGTCCTACTCGACATAATGGCCATCACTCACATCTGACATGGAGGGAACTAAATCCTTTAGCCATGAACAGAATGGCTCTGCCCTTACATCTGACTTGCTCATCAGAATGGCACAATCCCATCCAATGATGGAAGACTCTCAGCTCACAATGAGGAGAGATTTCTGCACTTATATCTGACATGGGAGGAACTAAATCCTTTA
>LPNX010172161.1:264999-289439 GCA_001517045.1 Pseudotsuga menziesii
CTAACTTACAATTAATTACTTGAGCCTACACCTTAATTAGTGTATAATAACCCAAGTGCCCCTAAACTGTGGGGACTTACCTAATGACTTGATATGACTTGTTTACATTATTAATCCTCCCGATCGGAACATCGAGGCATGACCACATGACTCAAATGCATAATAGAAACATCCCGGAATAAACATCGGGTTACAATATATGAAATACATAGAAGAATACATTCTGAAGTTACATATACATCAACATTATGAACTGGGACAACTAACGAGAGATAAGGGCCTTTGAACAAGACAAAGACATCACTGATGTCGAAGCACCTTCATCAACAACCATATGTTTGATGGTCATTTTAAGACACTCCACATGGAATTGGAAATCCAGGTGGTAAGGCAAGCGAGGTTGAACATCAACGGTCTCGAACTTGATAACACTAGGGCCACTTAAATCAAGAGATACCAAGGTAGATAACAAGGCATTCCTCTATGAAGGACACATCTAGAGTACCTCTAAAGATGACATAGCACACTGTGTTTTTCCCAGATCCTCAACAATGGAATAGTTCTAGGCAATTCAGGCATTAGAATTGTGAGGTAAGCACTTAAGGACTGCTTGTTATACACCTGAATGGCACCTCTCCGTCCGAGTGCTGATATCCCTCATGTCGGCACACAAAAGGACACTTATGGATTGAGGTTGCCCTGTTTCCATTAGAGGAAATTTCAACTCAAAATGGGCCTTTTAACTCTAATTCAAATTCCATGTCATCATGTGTTAGCTAATAAAATTGCTTTAAATTTGAAATACCGTATAGGTATTAAACACTTTTTTAAGATAAATTTTGGGATAGGTATCATAAAAAAAACTACTTTTTTTGTTGTATTTTCAACATATCTCCCCGTGTTTTTACTCAAATTTCGATCGAGAGAGATCATTGGATGCAAAATTAAATTCCGCATCCAATGAGTACCTGCTCGGCATACTTTTGACGGACCTCGCTACCCCAAAAACAAGAAATACCTGAAAAAACGTGATGATGACATCATCATCACATTTTTTTAGGTATTTCTTGTTTTTGGGGTAGCGGGGTCTGTTAAAAGTATGCTGAGCGGGTACTTGTTGGATGCAGAATTTAATTCTGCATCCAACGAGCTCTCCTGATCGAAATTTGAGTAAAAAAACATGGAGATATGTCGAAAATACAAACAAAAAAGTAGTTAGTTTCTTTTCTTCCTCCAAAATTAATAAATATTATTTTATTATTTTAACTATTAATTTATTAATTTTTTTTAGGAGGCCCATTTTGAGTTGAAATTTCCTCTAATGACTATACCTTGGCTCATGATGAAGTACATTCCCTATATGCCCAGCTGATTATTTTTCCATTTGAAGATTTTGAGTAGCATTCGCGACTATCCCTATTGATATCTCGTGCATCATTCCCGAGTCTTATGTTCAGCAGGTCGCGTATACTTGTATGCGCAGGTTGCACTTGTATAGAGTCGCGTATCATACGCGGGTTGTTCTACTACAGACCCGCGTATGGTTTCCTCAAAATTAATTTTTAAAAACTCGAGTTAATGGGAGATTAGTTTTCTCATTTAATTTAATCCCATTAACTGCTGCAACCTCCCTAACCTTTGAGAACTGCCTCCTTTCATCCATATAAATAGAGGCCTTGGGGAGGGGGTTGGGGGTCATACTTGGAGAGCAAAGTTATGCTGGTGTATTTTCTACAGAATCTTTGGAGCAGAGAAACTCAGAGTCCTTTGGTGACAAAGGAGTCCCTTGTTCAGACATTGGGTTGTAATCTAAACTCCCTCTATTATTGTTAATAAAGCAGATTACTTCTTCCATATTGTGTTTCATGTGTTGTGGATTGGTAAATGTTTTTATTTTATTATGATATATGATTTGCCTAACCTGCATCTTTATATATGAATCATATTGTTTCTGGAAGAGTCTTTGTTAACAGGTGAACGAGGAACTACCCTGGAGACTTTGGAAGTGAAGCAAAGAGGAAGAAGCTAGCTTGGATCAACCTTCGTATATTACAAGTAAGTTCCTGCTACTTTCCTATTTCCTATTTTGTGCTTTTAAAGTCAAATTGTCTGCAAGTGTTAGAGTATGTTGGTAACCCCCAGACCTAGGTTATTAGGTGAATTATCCATTACAACAGAACTGGCGACTCCACTGGGGAGTCCAAGTCTGCTTTAGGTCTTTTTCTGTTGTCCTGACCAGTCATTGCTCGAAGTTTTGTTTGTGATTTTTATCCTGCCTCTTTACATACTTACAGCATTTGAAAGTCTTGGTTTTTCTCTGTTTTCTGAGAAATTTTTATACCCATTTGCGGGTTGCCCTTCTGGACAGTCGCATATGCTGAGTTGCATTCGCGGGTTGTTCTATTAAACAGTCACGTATCATGCGCGACCTGCACTACTACACAGTCGCGTATACTCCTGAAAACTGTGATTTTTGTGTTGAAGTTTGCTTGTTCTTTGGCCTGTTATAAGTCCTGTTTTCTGTTAAGACTTTCTTTAAGAGTGTTGCAGAGTTGTCTGAGTGTATCAGGTGATCACATCTTAGTGCTTTTCGAAGCCCTTGGGTTCTTTTTACTTGTTTTATCTACTGTCTGCATCTTGAAACTTTCTGGCCTGTTTGGGTTGTTGGTTTGAGTGCCTGAGTCTAGATCAGTGATCAGGGTCTTAGACTCTGTTTTTCCAGACTGCCTCCTGTCAGTTTTTGGTTTGCACTTGACTGTTTAAAGTCTGCAGTGATTTCTTGGTCATTGTCAGCACCCAAGTTGAGGTCCTAGCCTGCTTTTCTTGCTGGTTTTTAGGTTCTGTTTTCCTGTTAGTTTCAGTTTGTGTTTTTATACAGTTTATAGGTTGCAAGTTTACTCAAGCATTGCATTTATACATGCACAGTAGTTTTTTGAGCATCTTTTAAAGTGAAAACAAAACATAGTTAATCTTGTGCATTGTAATTTTTGCATAAAGTAGTGTTTGATTTTCAGTTTAAAGAACATTATCTCAGAAAAATACAAAAACATATAGGCTTAGTTTCTCTTTTTGCTGCATATAGTTCATCAATATTTATTTGAAAAAATGAAAAGAAGTTTATTTTATAGTGATAGTTTGCTTTGAACGCACTTTTAATTTCATTTACTTTCTGCTGAGTCAAAACACCATACAGTTCATCACTACCGCTTCCTTTGAGTAAAGAACAGCCCTTAAAATTAACGCTTAAATTTAAAATCTATTAGTAAGTTTTTATTTTTAGGGCCTTCCACCTACTAGCTTAGGCTAGGTTTGTGGGCTAGGGAGTGTAAACTTCCCACAAACTATAAAGTCAAACGTAGTGGGCCATTCATTAGGTAAATCCTTGGTTCTACTGCTATATCTGGGAAGCTCCTCTCAAACGGGAGTTAAGCACGAGGCCGCGTGGAGGCTTGGACAGAGGGGATAACCCCTCGAATCCTTGTCAAAACGTAACCCAGGACTTTTGCACATCTGGGGATTCTGTCTAGGCAGAATTTCGGGCTCAGCTACCCTGCCCATGCGTACGAGACCGGCTTGCGACTGTCCCCCCAGACAGTAGGTATTGTCAAGGTAGCCTTTAGTCTCGTCTTTTAGGGCTCATACACAGGTAAACCAGAAGGTTATTTCTGGTTCACCTTGGACGGACTTGGAAGGTAACCCTTGTGGAAAGTGCAGGAGGGTGGTTGGGTGATTCCTTCGCTTATGCCTGAGAACCCCTCAAGGACGCCAAGTAACTGTTCATCAGCCTTCTTCTGGAAGGTATATCTTTATAGCCTGTTTTGATTGCTTGAGACTTTAGGATCTTTTTAGTGTATGCTCTGTGGATTTGCTTGTGTTTAGTCTGACCTTAGGGTGTGATTAGTTAAAGTCTTAATTATGGAGGACCAACTTAGAAGTTCAAGAAGGTTGAGAAACCTTCCTCCTCTCACACCACTGGAACCTCCACCTTTACCTCAAAGGCGGAGATTAAGCACAGGTGGTTCTTTTGAACCAGTAGGAGTAACTGAGGTTCTTGGTGAACCAGAGTTAATAGCTAACCACTTTGACTTTGACACAGTCGAGATAGAAGAGTTGCAAGCTGACGAGTTTGCAAGAAACTATAATACTCCCTTGACTGATTTGAACGATCCAGTGATCGTGCAGGTTAGGCATTTTAGTTCACCAGTACTAGGTGTACCTGTAGGTAGAAACATGTCTTCTGAAGGGGAAAGTTCATTTGTTTTCACCTCAACCCTTCCGGTTGAAGGGGTACTACCTCCCCCGGTTAGTACCCCTAGATCTAGCTTACCTTCCACACCCTTAACTCCAGCAAGCCGGGTGGTCCAACCACCGGTTTACTCGAACATAGGAAGTATGTCTGGTGATATGGCTACTGGGATTCCCAGTATACCTACAATTCCTTCTTCCTTCCCTTGCACTACCCACAGTGGTCCGGTGGGATCCTCGGCCTTTGTCCAAGGATTCCCTTGGAATGGGGGGCACATACCCCCATCCAATCCATACGTAGGTCCACCTCCTTCATATGTAGGAGTGCAGTTTGGAGGCAACACCTCTTATGGCCAAAGCTTCCAAACCCCTATTTCAGTCCCATACACGAGCTCTCCCTTCTCTTTGTTTAGTGGAGGGATACCTGCTCCAGTATTTCAGACCCTAGCTTCTATGGGGATGGCCCGAACCACTTACACTGCACCTCCAACCCAAAATCCGGTGGCCTATGGATGGAATCCGTTCCTAAGCAACCTCTCCACTTCACAACCGATGTTAAGGGGAAACCCCACTTTTACTTATGGGAATGTGGGGGCAAGTCCCTCTAATACCCAAGCTAGCACATCTAGTACATCGGTTAGGCCAAAACTTCCCTTTCTGGCAACTTTGAACTTGCCAGACTTATCGAAATTGATGAATGACCCGGTGAGGCATGACCCCACGTGGCCACCTATTCCCACCAAGTTTCCTTCAGACATCCCTAAGTTTGAAGGTAAAGCTAGTGAAGATCCTGGGGCACATGCCACCACCTTCCACTTATGGTGTTCTTCCAACTCTTGAATGAAGATTCAGTGAGATTAAGGCTGTTCCAGAGGACTTTGACGGGCATTGCAGCAAAATGGTATATCGAATTGCCTTCTGCTTCCTTTAGTAGCTTCTGGGACTTAGCTACTGCTTTCCTTAGCCACTTTCAGCTTCCTGTCCGATACAATTTCGGAACTGACTTGTTGTCGACCTTTAGGCAAAACAAGGAAACCCACATCTCGGATCATATCCAAGAGTGGAGGAGGTGAAAGAGCCTTATCAAAGCCACCATCCCTCCTGAGTTTTTATTAGAATGGTTCCTTAAATCATTATTGCCCTATATATCTAAGGATGTTTCTACATCAGGAGTGACTAGTGAGGAAGAAGCCATACTCAGGGCCTAGCAGTTAGACTTGATTTATTCACAGTCTGGGATCTTATACGAGATCATCCCTGAGGCACCAAGGCCTTCTCATGAGGTCGAGAAAC
The DNA here is from genome assembly GCA_001517045.1 of Pseudotsuga menziesii. Classification (NCBI taxonomy): domain Eukaryota; kingdom Viridiplantae; phylum Streptophyta; class Pinopsida; order Pinales; family Pinaceae; genus Pseudotsuga; species Pseudotsuga menziesii. The sequence continues at coordinate 270,538 of LPNX010172161.1, forward strand.
CCAAGCCTGGACCCCATGCCAATGGTGTGGTTGGGTCCGTCAGTTCTCCCACTATAGAGTCTTTGACAAAACAACTTCACCAATTGTCTGTCAAACAGTCTACGGCGGAGGCAGCAAAGGCTGCCCCCTCTCCCCAAAATGCAAATGTTTTTTCCCAAACTTCTCAAAAGGGAAATCAGCAGCCCGGTGGTAAGAAGAAGAAGGGCAAAAAAGGAGAGGGAAACCAAAATCAAAACAAGCCCAAGCCCACAAACAATGCTGATGGGGGCAAGAAAGATAAAAAGAAAGTCAAGTTTCCTTGTAAGTTGTGCCAAGGAGACCATTTGACCCACCTTTGTCCCCTCATGGAACAAGCTCAGAAGCTGTTAAAAACTCAACCGATAGCTGTCCTAAAGGATCCTTTTCCCTAAGGACAGAATTCCGCATCATCTTCTACTGTAGCAGGAGGCAGTCAAACTGCTCCTAATCCTAATTATATCAACATGGTCAGATCCTCAACTTTGTTGCAAACCAGGAACAATAACTATGAGAAGGAGACTCCTGAGACGGGTAAAGCTATAGGTGAACCTTCCAACCCGCTCACTATAGAGAAACCATTGGAAATAATGCCAAAGATACCCAAAGGTGTCTTTAAGAAGACTTTGCATAATCCCAATAGGGCTGCTTCAAACTACTCTGTGGTTGAAGACCTAGCTCAAACCCCTTGTGCGATGTCGGCTTTGGAGGTGCTTCAAAGTTGTCCCGCCCAGCGGGATGCCCTCTTAGCAGCTCTAGGTAGCATGGACTCTACGAGTCTCACGGCGAAGTTTCCTTTGTCGGATGTCAAAATTTGCCTCCCTTATCATGTAGCCCTATCGATCAATGTTGTCCATGGTGGTAAGACCATTGGACGAGCTGTTGTAGATGAGGGAGCCTCTACATGTGTCATGTCCCTGGCTTGTTGGAAAGCTCTAGGTTCCCCAGAGCTGGTCCCATCAACCACTTTACTTACTGCTTTCGATGGAAGGTCTTTCCGTCCACATGGTATCTTTCCAGCTTTCGAGATTAAGTTGGCAGGCAAAGCAGTGTCTGTTGAAGTCGAAGTGATTGATGCTCCCCTGGACTATAATTTGCTTCTGGGTAGGAATTGGACTTATGCAATGACTGTTGTTGCATCGGCTGTTCTTCATGTCGTGGTATTCCCACATGAGGGCAAGTTGGTTACTGTTGACCAACTTGATTTTACTCGAAAGGGCCGTTTAGAGTCTAAGGATTCCAATGTACCATTGGTTGATCGGAGCAAGCCTGCTCAGAGCTTGGGGGCTGGATTGTATACATCTTTGATGGGCACCTTTGATATCCCAGCCCCAATTAACTATATCGGTTCCACTAGTGTGGGGAATTCCATCACTTCGGTGGTGGATAGGACTGATCCTTGGGTTCTTCCAACCCCCCAGGAACCGGAAGTGCCCTTATCAGCAGCGGAAGTGGCATATCAAGCTATTACCCAAGCCACTGCTGATCCCATTCCAGATCCTCTTACAGTCTCGGATGATCTGGAAGAAGTCTATTTGCCTGCATGGGCAGAAAACTCTTTACATTCCATAGATTGCTTAGAAACTGTTTTACCTTCCGATGAAGCTATTCTGGAAGCTATGTGTGCATGTGAGAAGATATGTGAGGATCTTCATCACCGTTCTTATTTTCTTCCATACCTAAGCAAGATCGAAAACCAAGAGTTTCATGTGAGACTTCCTGGAGATGCTGATGTACCCGTCAACCCTTTGCCTAGGGAAGGGGTGTTTGCCGAGGGGAATATGGCAAACATTTCCGCTACTATACCCATCAACATTTCCGTCAACCCAGATGTCGTGGAAAACATCTATATAGGAGCAAACTGCTCTCCAAAGGAGATTTCTATCTATACTTCCCTTTTCAAGGAATTCCGCGACATCTTTGCCTGGTCATATGAGGAGATGCCAGGCATTGATCCATCTATTGTCCAACATGAAATCTGTACCTACCCTGATGCCAAACCAGTTCGGCAGAAATTATGCCCCATGAACCCGTGCAAAGCGGCGGCTGTGAAGGAAGAGGTTGAAAAGCTGTTCAAAGCAGGTTTTATATATCCTATTGTTTTGACTGAGTGGGTGTCCAACCCAGTTCCTGTTGACAAAAATCAAAGGGACTATTCGCGTCTGTACTGACTTTCGAGACCTTAACAAAGCTTGTCCCAAGGACAATTACCCCACACCATTCATTGATCAGATCATTGATGCTTGTGTGGGGAGTGAAGTCTTTTCTTTTATGGATGGTTTTTCCGGCTACAATCAAATCCAAATCAAACCGGAAGACCAGCATAAAACTGCTTTTATTTGCCCTTGGGGTACATTCGCTTATAGAAAAATGCCCTTTGGACTGAAAAATGCAGGGGCCACCTTTCAACGAGCCATGAACTTTTCTTTTCATGATATAAAAGCCATTGTCGAGCCTTACCTAGATGATCTGCCCGCTCATTCTCGCAAGAGGATCCAACATCCAGATCATTTACGGTTGATTTTTGAGAGATGCAGATACTATAAAATTCGCTTGAATCCCCACAAGTGTGTTTTCTGCGTCGAGTCAGGGCGGTTACTCGGATTCATTGTGTCCAATAGGGGCATTTAGGTGGATCCCCTAAAAGTTGAGGCCATTGTCAATCTGCCTCCTCGCAATCTCAGGCAACTTCAGAGTCTACAAGGAAAGTCTAACTTCCTTCGATGTTTTATCGTAAATTATGCCAAGATCACTAAAGGTTTCATGCGCCTGCTTAAGCAGGACACCCCATTTGTATGGGATGAAACAGCATAACTTGCGTTCGAGGCATTAAAGAAAGCCTTGTTGTCGGCTCCCTTATTACGCCCGCCAGATTATTATAGGGATTTCATATTGTATCTGGCTGCGTCAAAGTCTACCATTGGGGTAGTGCTTGTTCAGGAGGATGATAAGCTCATTGAGCATGTCGTCTATTATCTTAGCCGTGGTTTGGTTGGGCCTGAGCTTAAGTACTCCCACGTCGAGAAGTTAGCCTTAGCGGCTGTCTATGCTGTACAGAGGTTACGGCACTACATCTTACTGAGGACCACTACTGTAGTGGCAGATGTAAACCCTTTCCAATATGTTTTATCCTGATGGATTGTTGGGGGAAAATTCAACAAGTGGATAGTCATTCTCCAGGAGTTTGACTTGGTTTTCCAATCTGCTAACTCCAAGAAGTCCTTAGTGTTTGCTAAGCTTATAGCAGAATTCCCTACGGAAGATGATGTAGTGATTCAATATGACTCATTCCCAAATGAGCACATCTTCCTTATAGCCACCTCTGATCCTTGGTACAGGGATATTCTCATATATCTCCAGACTTCGAAGTGTCCTGCCGCTTACTCTAGGGAAGACCGACGTAAGCTAAGACTGCATGCTAAAAACTACCTCATAATAGGCAATACTTTATATCGGAGAGGGGTAGATTCGGTCTTGTGTCGCTGCCTTACTCATGAGGAAGCGGAGGTTGTCCTAAATGATTATCACAGTGGAGCATGTGGGGGTCATTTATCTAGGTTAGCAACAGCCCAGAAAATATTGCGTGCCGGTTATTTCTGGCCCACGATCTTTCGAGATTGTGTGGAAGCTGTGAAGCGCTATCATCCGTGTCAGCTCTATACCTGAAAAATGCGGTCACATCCTGCTCCCTTGTTTTCCGTCATCTTGGTAGGCCCCTTCATGAAGTGGGGGATAGATTATATGACATGCAACCCAGCCTTGGATGGGGGGCACAAATACATCATTGTCGTTGTAGACTATTTCACAAAATGGGCAAAGGCAATGCCTACTTTTAAAGCCGACGGGGAAACAACAGCTTTCTTCGTTTTCAATAAAATTATTGCTAGGTTTGGTATTCCAAAGGTGATTGTCACTGACCATGACAGTCATTTCCAAAATCACATGATGTCAGAACTGACCACCATGCTCGGATTTCAACAAGAACATTCTTCTCCATATTATCCGCAAGAAAACGGTCAGGTTGAGGCTGTAAACAAGACTTTAAAGACCATTCTTAAACGTACTATTGATACAGCCCGCTCCAATTGGCACATCATGTTATACCCTGCTCTTTGGGCTTATCGAACCAATGTCAAAACTACTATGGGTTTTCCCCCCTTCCAACTCGTTCACGGGGTGGAAGCTATTACACCGATTGAATGCGAAATCCCATCCTTGCAGATAGCTATTCATGTGCTACCTGATACGACTGAGCTTGAAGAACGGTTGTTACACTTAGAACACCTCGATGAGCAGCGTAGAGATGCGCTGACTACGAACCAGGCTCATAAAAATAGGGTTAAGACTCAATATGATAAATTGGTTAAGCCTAGGATTTTCTCTGAAGGGGAGCTTGTCTTGCTCTGGGACTAGGATAAAGAACCCCTGGGGGCAGGAAAGTTCAAGGCCATGTGGCTCGGACCCTATGTCGTGTCTAAAGTTTTAAGTAAAGGCGCATGATGGGAATAAGCTGCCTGAGCCTAGAAATGGGCTCTACCTAAAGAAGTACTACGCTTAGGCCTAGCACTTTTTCTTGTATATTAGTGTATGTATTTTATGTACATTAGGTTGTCAGTTTAGTTTTTCATACTATCTGCTGGTTGTTGCAGATGTCTTCTGAAATGTATGTAGGTTTCGCTGATGGCGCCAGCCATCACACTTGTAACTTGGCTTCGGCAGCATGGGTTATCTATTCTCCCACAGGACAGCTTGTTGCCGCGGGTGGCGCTTTCCTAGGTCCTGCTTCTAATAATGTTGCTGAATATAGGGCGGTTATTGAGCTTTTATGGGATGCATTGTCACGTGGTATTACCCAGCTTGAAGTCCGTTTGGATTCTCAGTTGGTTGTTTCCCAGCTCAATCGAGCTTACCAGGTACGAAACCCTACATTGTTACGTCAGTTTATGCAAATTCGTTCTTTGGAAAGGCATTTTGAAGTTATTACTTTTAATCATATTCCAAGAAACCAAAATTCATTATCTGATGCATATGCGAATTACATTTTAGATTGGCATCTCACACATAATTCATAAAATATACAACATACATGTAAAAAACATTTGTAAATAAACTGACAACCAAAACACACACACACATATATATATATATATATATATATATGTAAATATCTGTTCATACATAGGATAGGTCAAGTCTGATCCGCAGATCCCAAAATATATATACACAAAAAATATGGATCATCATCCATCAGAATGCCTAGAACTATGCCTGCCCGCCATGACCACTAGGACCTCCTTGGTCCCCATGATCTCTGTGCCTCCTGGCTTCTTCAGCCTCTTCGGCCTCAGTAGCCTCTACCGCATTTCTATATACCACTACTGCCCTGGCTACCCGTCTGAAAAGACGTAGCCATGCGGGTGGTACCCCAACTACGAACTCCAGTATGGCTACAGGGAGATGCTCTATCCGTATAGTGGGTACCCGCTCGGTAAGCCTGATCAGCTTTGCCTCGAGTACCTGGATCAGCCCAGGATCTCCTCCTGCTACAGGACGTACAAAGGTACGGGGGTGCCCTACAGGGCGGACCGGTCCAATATCTGCATTTTGACACATGAGTAGGATTCAGACTTGTGCATATGTATATATCATATCATTGAAAAATTTATAAAAATTTAATAATGTTAAAAAATTAAAAAGACTTACCCATCTCGCCCCAAGCTCCTCCTGGAGGGAGGACTAGGTCACGATCACCTCAGAAATCCAACCCAACGTATGGAAACTACTCCAACGCCAACACCTGTCGTTCCCACCATGTATAGAAATCGTCATCATACATGCTATGTACCACATCGCCTCCTCCTTGGCGGAGGAAGATATCCCCCCACCTACTCAGCCTAGGCTGACGTGGATGCTGGACCTGTAATGGCACAGCAGGACTCATAGCTGGCACCCTCTCAAAGAAGAATGCAACCAAAATACTAGCATATCCAAAGTTCTTTTGTCTCCCCCTCTTGCAATAGGATAATTGCCTCTTCATAAGGGGGGCAATTCTCGAGCACCAGTCATGGAGTGTGCCTCTAAAACAGTCCACCGCCACTCTCATCTGAGTCCTGGTGGCATGATGTAGTCCTGATGACCCTAAAAGTATGAAAATGGTACTAGCCAATACCTGTAATGTAAAATCCTGTATATTTGTGATGAGAACACTGCTGCCCTTCTTCTGAGTACCAGGCCTGCAGAATACATCCACATAGTTCTGGACACTCAAAGGGTCTCCACCCCTGCCAGTGCCCTCCAGGTTCACCGGTGCTCTCCGATGTGATAACCCTGTAATAAAATAGATATCCTCGACGGTCAACTCCAAAGTCTCACCTTGGATGTTGAACATCCCCAGGTCATGGTCCCAATAACTGACTAAGAACTCCAATATGCGGACATTGGCCCGCATGGGTGATGTGCAAAAGAAATTAAGCAGCCCACTATTCCACAATGCTTGGATAGTAGGCGGGCTTTGGAGAGCCGCTTGGTCCATCATCTCGTGTTCCCTCTCCCTCCACTCCAGCACCATTATATTCCTGACAAAAAACACACAGTCTGATTCAGTAATTCATCATCAAAAAGTAAAAATTTAAATTATTTTCAAAGCTTTTAGCCATTGCGTAGTATGCGCGACTGCCCATTGGGACATGTCGCGAGCCATTCACGACTCTTCTATGCAGCAACTCACGCATATAACGCGTATGCGCGGCTTCTATATGTAGCAACCCACATATACATTTTCCAACTTTTTATATTGATGAATTAAACTGAATTGACCATGAAATTTAAAATTTGTTTGGATGAAAATGAAGAGATTCAGGTGTAGATTTACCTGCAAATGACGGATCTGAATTCCAGCAGTCCAATTGTCCACAATGAGCGATCGAAGATAGAGGGTAAAAGTTCCTTTTTGGTTCATAAAGTGCAAATGGTAAGAAATGTTTCAATTTTCAAACTATTAATAGAAATAAAATTTTGTAAAGTGGGTTTTAGTCTATAGTTTGAAACGTCAATTGATTAATACCATCCCTTTTGTGCCTTGGAACAGGTTTACCAACTATTTCAAAGTGTTGATGCTTCTATAGGGTGGTTTTTGCTCTTTCCAACATATGTTGGCAACTTATCACTCCACATTAACCTTAGTATTCAACATTTTTCCACGGACTATGGTATTCTAAGCCATTAGTCCCTTGTCTCTACCATTGTTCTTCCGTGGCTAGGATCCCTATTTCATGAGTATCATTCTTATATGCCATTGCCATCCTTTGATACTCATTCCGTCACTGTTTCAGGCCCAGGGGTTTCCTCATAGCTATTTTTCACGCCAAATAGAGCTTCTTATGAATCTGTCTTTACAAGCTATCCCTGTATAGGACTCCCCACCTTATGGAGTTTCTTTAGGCCCAGGTCTGACTCCTTAAAAATAGACTTGACTGCCAAGTTATCTCGTCCGTTCAAGCTCGTTAAGAATATGTGAACAGGCATTCGCATGGTGGTAGGTTATCTCTTTCTCGGCCCATGCGGAATAGTACGAGAAAGGATCACTCTCTTTTCTTCGGAGTTGAGAAGAGAATTCTCAGGTATAGGTTTATCACTTTTCCGGACCTGAGGGACTAAATTTACGGAAAAGGAACACCCGGTTTGAGCTTAGTTTTCTCTTTTTCGTGCTCTGGACCCAAAGATGAAAAAGATTCTGAGTGTACTTTGTGTCTTTGTCATGCTCGTTAAACACTCAAGAACAAAGCACCGAGTTTATTGTTGTAAGCCCCATTTCTCATAATCAAATGGATCTTTCCGAGTGATCTTGCTTTCCTTCACACTCGTAAAACTCAAGCTATTTCATGCTGTTATTGAAGGAGCGTTGGGTAGGTGGTAATTTAAAATTTTTCGGACCTTCCCGACTAAGTACGAAAAAGGTTCACCTTTTCTTCTTCGGAAGTTAAGAGAGTTCTTTTGAGGTTTGTTTTATACTTTTTCGGCCTTAAGAGACTAAATTGGACGAAAAAGGACCCCCCTGGAGTCTTCTTTGGCGTTTTCAGACTCTCTAAATATGAAAGCACCAATCGAGCATGTACTAGTTCGGGCTCGTTAAATCCACGGATCAGTATATCAAGCATTATTTTCCCATCTTTTCAAGCTTGTTAAAAAATGAAGAGGGAACCGAGTTGGCTTTCTTGGACTCGTTAAAACTTAACAGGGTAGGAAAGGAAGAAGTTTTCTCTTGTTTTCAGTAATGGCCGCATGTCATCCTTGAACATAGCACTCTTTGCCTTCCGATATCCATGTTTCAGTGTACATCTGTGTTCAGCTATCACTTTGAGTTTTTCTGACTCCTCTTGTCCTTTATCCTGGGGAATCTGATCATGTCTCCTACATGACAGATAAGTCTAGTTGTCCTATCTATCTGTTATACGCTGCCTTGGGTCATCTCTGTGTTGTGCTCACTGTTCAAGGATTCTTCCCAATATCTTATTTATAACCTGATCCAATCACTGTTATATCTGTTATCCATTTCCTTGTGTTTACCTTCTTTTTCCCAGTTCCTAGTCACTCTTGTGATCCGTTGGAGGATCTATTGCCTTCCCTATCATAGTATGGTTTCGTTTCAGCACTTCCTGATGACGAAGACCTAAAGTTTGACGATAGTACCTCTGGATTCACTTTCATCATTGGTGAACTCCTTTGCTTCAGTTGTCAATTATCATCTATTGGTTGACAAACTGTAGAATCCTTTCCATGTTCGACTTCAGCTTACCCTTATTCACATGGCTTGGATTGTACTTGGTTCTTTGGGATTCTGTATGAAGACCTTAGTTCCTCACTTATGAACTAAGTTGCGCAAGACTATGTTCCATTTTTATATCCAGCTTCCAGATCTTTGAAGACTCATCATTATTATATTGTGGCTTCGATTCACCTTTGTACTATACGTGGTTTTTACCCGTATCATATGATGTAATCAAATATTGTAAAAGAACTAGTGTTCTAGTAAATTGAACATAGCATCCTCAGATATAGCTCTGTATATGACATTATTATGTATTGGTTTCAGGTACTCCTTCTGCTCCACTGGACTTCTGAGTTTCTCCAGCGTTAGTATTATAATGTATTTCGGCCATCGTTCCCCTCTGACCTCACACATTAGGGGGCATCTGTTATACACCTGAATGGCACCTCTCCGTCCGAGTGCTGATATCCCTCATGTCGGCACACAAAAGGACACTTATGGATTGAGGTTGCCCTGTTTCACTATACCTTGGCTCATGATGAAGTACATTCCCTATATGCCCAGCTGATTATTTCTCCATTTGAAGATTTTGAGTAGCATTCGCGACTATCCCTATTGACATCTCGCACATCATTCGCGAGTCTTATGTTCAGCAGGTCGCGTATACTTGTATGCGCGGGTTGCACTTGTATAGAGTCGCGTATCATATGCGGGTTATTCTACTACAGACCCGCATATGGTTTCCTCAAAATTATTTTTTAAAAACTCGAGTTAATGGGAGATTAGTTTTCTCATTTAACTTAATCCCATTAACTACTGCAACCTCCCTAACCTTTGAGAACTGCCTCCTTTCATCCATATAAATAGAGGCCTTGGGGAGGCGGTTGGGGGTCATACTTGGAGAGCAAAGTTATGCTGGTGGATTTTCTACAGAATCTTTGGAGCAGAGAAACTCAGAGTCCTTTGGTGACAGAGGAGTCCCTTGTTCAGACATTGGGTTGTAATCTAAACTCCCTCTATTATTGTTAATAAAGAAGATTGCTTCTTCCATATTGTGTTTCATGTGTTGTGGATTGGTAAATGTTTTTATTTTATTATGATATATGATTTGCCTAACCTGCATCTTTATATATGAATCATATTGTTTCTGGAAGAGTCTTTGTTAATAGGTGAAGGAGGAACTACCCTGGAGACTTTGGAAGTGAAGCAAAGAGGAAGAAGCTAGCTTGGATCAACCTTCGTATATTACAAGTAAGTTCCTGCTACTTTCCTATTTCCTATTTTGTGCTTTTAAAGTCAAATTGTCTGCAAGTGTTAGAGTATGTTGGTAACCCCCAGACCTAGGTTATTCGGTGAATTATCCATTACAACACTCCTTTCGGAACACGCAGTATAGAATCAAGCTTATCAATTTGTTGATTAAGTTGTCATTGATGCCAATAGTGTATAGTCATTGGTTCCAACATGTCTTGATGCCCCTTGAGGAGCCCCTGAGGGTTAAGCAAGTTTCAGTGTCTAAGGATACCTTTTGATCTTGTCCAAGCCCAAGTTTGAAGCCCTTGGGACAATGACGAAAGATATGAACACCCTGTAGAGTGTTTAAGTACCCAAAAGATGTCTTACGGTTCCCTAGTTGTTTCTTTGGATCCCCAGTACCACAACTTATGCCCCAGTACCCAACAAAAGTGTCCTTGGTGAGTTGAAGAAGTTGCAAGAGTCCAAATGACACTTTCAGTGATCATTTGTGTTTATTGAGGTCATCGTACCCTAGGAGAAGGTCTAGCAACCCCACAGGTGATGTCATGATAGATCTTGACCCTTGGAGGTCTCCTAGTGTGGTTGAGGTGGTTGAAGAAGCCTATGAAGCCCATTTCTTGATGAAGAAGCCTTGAGCCCACATTGGTCATTGTCCCCTTAAAGGTGATGATGTGATCATTAATGACTTGATGAAGACTTGAAACCCTTGATGAAGATCTTGATGCCCGTGTAGCCCTTGTTGGGGTCATGGAACCCTTGGAGATGGTATGGTAATTATGCATGAGAAGGTTTGACACCCACATAAATGGCGGCATGATGACCCTTGGACACTATGTGATCATTGATTATGCATTTGGAAATGATTTGGGTCTTGGAATCCACACATATGGTGGTTTGTAATCCCATGATTGTTGGAGCCTTTTATATGATGGAATCTTTGGTCATAATGCCCTCATCAGTTGGCAATGGAGTTCTATGTCATGGGCTTGAAGTCCATGGAAAGAATATTGTTTAAATACGATATGATATCTTTGAAAGAGTCCTTGAAACCCTTGCATGTGGTGCCTTGGGTCTTGAACCATGGTGATGTATGGTATTATTTGTGGTTATATGGCTATTGGGATGTAGATGGAGGTAGATTCCATAGACGTGCCTTGATATTTTGAAGAATACTTTGAAACTCTTGTAATTGGTGGTATGGTCTTTGGCACCCTCATTTGTGGGGTCTTTGACGTCCTAGACATATTGAAGAATTAAGAGTATTAGACCAAGAATTTGCAAATAAACCCATCATAGGGAGATAGTCCTCGTCAAGCCATTTACATTGATATGCAGAGCATCTTCTAACTCCTTACGGTTGAAGAGATATGATTTTTTTAAGTTGGTGTACCCCACGTTTTTGGGTGAGTTGACCAAACAAAAGAGAAATTAATTATTTGTAATTTTGAATTGCATGTCGACCCAAGGTAATAAATTTTCTCCACAACCTATATCACTATAATATCAAACATTTCATTTGTTCATTATCAATTCTCTTAGGAATGGAGAAAAGTACGAAATATTGTGACAAAGAAATTTTTGGAGATCTTCACTAAAATTGACATAACTTTCTCATTCGGAATCAGAATTACAAAGTTCTTGGCTCGTTGGAAATCTTGTTACAACGACTATGTGATGACATGATCTAGAGTTTATTTTGGTTTGTATATTGTTTCTTCATCTTACGATCTTCAAAAAGGTATGGCTCGTGGTTCTAGGTTTCTCTTGTGATGTCACGTCTCTAATGGATAGAGTTCATCTTTAATCTTAGTATGTGAGGCTATATATTGGTATATCTTTTTGAAGTCATTGAATATGTTATGGAGACTATGGTGATGGTTATCGTGGCATATATCTTGATGTGATCTTGATGATTATCTTGGATGTTGTTGACATAGATCTTGTTGTTTATCTTGATTGTTGTATAAGTGTAGTATTGAATGCGAAGTTGACATGTAAGTAGTAGATATTGTGAGTTATTTATTTGATCAACCTAAATGTTTTCTTTGAAAATTAGTTTGACGAGTGTTGATCATTGTGTCTTTTACCTAAGTGGAGCTAGATTGTTATTGATTTTTAATGACAACCTTTGATAGTATTGTAAGTGACTATTTGCTTGATACTTGTTTGATTTGTTGACTTGATTTGAGTGGAGTGAAAAATCCTTTTGTGTCCAAGAGTTTATGAGATTAACTGATTTTGACATAGTTGGTTAAGTCCCTTATCTTCTTGGATGAGGTTAGTTTGTTGAGGTTTATCATGTTTAACTATCAAGTATTCCTTGACAGTGATTGAGGTTGGTTGTGGTGTCAGTGAGTTGAGTGTGACTGGAAAAGGTTTGGTTGACTGTATGTGAAGTCTCTTGGTAGCTCAAATGTGTCTCTTACTTGATGAATTAGGCCAAGTAAGAAGGGTTGGTTGACTATCATAGCACTTAATCAAATTAACACAAATATATGATGTATTTGCATACGTACAAAAGCATCTTGGTACATGTTGGTTCAATTGAGCAAGATTGGCACAAGTTGCCTTATGTGCAGTTGGTTTCACTTAGACTGGTTGAGTTGTATGAGCAGTTGGTTTGACCCAGGCAGACTGAGTTTAGTGTGCAGACTCAGATTGATTGAATCTGGTTATGTGAGTAACAGATTGATTGGTAAATCTTGATTGGACAAGTTGATTGTACATGTTGATGAGAAGTGTGATACAATGGACAATGATTAGTTAATGAGTAGTGATCAGATGATGAGCAGTGGTTAGCAGTGGCAGTGGTTGTGCAGTGTAGTACATGTGTTGATTAGCAGGTTTGTAGGATCAATGTAGTCGTGGCTCAACAGTTTCTATCTTCATATCAGGGTGGAAGGATGGGGCAAGGAAAGGGGGTTGTAGCCTCCTTCTAGTTGTAGCTGAAGAACTAGGGAGTTGTAGCTTCCTTCAAGTTGTAGCTTGTAAATCGGGGTTGTAGCCTCCTTCCAGTTGTAGCTGGAGAACTGAAGTCATTGGAATAAGAGGTTTGTTGCCTCCTTCTAGTTATTTCTGGAAAACTATTATAAAGGCTTCCGTGGTTTTTTCCTCGAAACTTGGGTTTCCACGTAAAATATGGTGTTTTGTGTTTCATTCTATGCTTCTGATGTGATGATGATAATAATGTTGTTGATGATATAATTATAATGTCATCATGCATAATATTCAATACGTTGTTGATTGTTAGTAAAAGTAAAAAAGTAATAGAAGTTGTGCACACTGATTCACCCCCCTCTTAGTGTAACTAGTGTGTCTAACAGTAGGTATCAGAGCAGGTCTTCACCATAAAACCTTACCAACTTGAATTAGATCCTTGACACACCATGGGGTTCTCAATGAATGAAGTACCATTGACCCGTGAGTCAAATTATTACTTGATCTAGAAATGAGAATGAAGGCTTATCTTTCAGAAACTGGTGTATGTAAGTTAGTTGTTATTGGATATACACCTCCAAAGAAAGTGAAAACAACAACTTAGAAGGAAGAAAAGAAAAATAATTCTATGGCTATGGAAGCCATCCTTGAAGGCCTAACAAATATCCAAAAGAAGAACATAGGGAAGTGCATCTCAGCTAAGGAATTACTATGGCTTAGATTAGAACAACACTACTCCAATAAAGAAGAAGAAGCAAAGGTTATGAAATTAATGCTTGAATATCTAATAGATCTCCAAAAGGAGAAAATAGGAAAGTGCAACTCATTTGAAGAATTGTCGTTCAAAATAAATCAGCTGAACTTAGACGAAGAACAAGAAGCAGAAGACAACCCCATCAAAAGGTCAGTAAAAGATCCAGGTAGGTATTGTAACACCCTGGTTTTGACCCCGTTTGCATTTAGATAATATGATGTAAATAATCATGGTGCAGAGCTAGGCAAAAGCCCCACCATTGATTTAGTGTTTATGTTTCGGCAATTAAGGTTGAGCTGATGGTATTTTATGCTGGCTAAACATTAAAAAGCTGGATATTATGTTAAATTTGCAATTTTTAATTAAAAACCCACAGCCGGCTATGCCAACGCAGCTAAATGAGATGGGGGCATGATTTTTTCTAAGGATAAGTGGGGGGGGATTGGAAGAGTGGGCAGAAATTCGAAATGGACAGAGCACCATTTTTGGAAAAAACGTTTTTAAATTCTCTTGGGCAAGAAAATACCAAAAACGACCACTTTTCAATGTTTCACCTTCCCTCACGATTTGGAATGGAAAAACGTTTTTGGAAACCCAATTTCCATTTACGCGGCAATAAGAAAGAAAAAGTGATTACAAGTCTGGACCCTTGGGGATTTTCTCCTATTATGTGTTTTTGGCTTTTGTTTTTTTTACGATTTTTCCCTGTTCAACGATCTAGATCCTTCACGTTTTGGGTTTTCCTATGTTGATTTGCTTCTTTTCACATTTTCTCCAGTCTGCTAATCATTTTCTTGAACCGGATTTCCCATAATTCGATTTTTGTGTCTTTGATTTGAATAACCAGCAAACATTTTCGCTTTGGTATTTTGCAGTAGTTGGTTTGGCACCGGCAATGTTCAGAAATTCGCAAATTATTGTGTGCATGTGTAATTCCTTGGCTTTTGCTTACGTTTGATAATCCCAGGATTGAGATCACTGTGTGTGCTGTTAGCCAGTTTTGCTGCATAGTCTGAATGTTGCCATATGCCAGACTTTGAATGTTTCACTCACAGACAAAGCCACAGCAGGATGAATCAAAGGAAGTCACAGCAGTAATGAAGCAAATGTTAATGTTACAGCCACATATGAGAATAATGTCACAGCTCTAAATGTTACACATCGAAACACATGGATACAGCATTATATTGAAACTCAGTGTTATTCTATACTATGGAGCTTAAAATACCAAGTCTCATTGAAACACAGTGTTACATCTATACAACGATTCACATATATAAAATAGAGAGAGAATGAGAACCGACAATAATGTATATATATATATATGGTAGCAAGCAGAAATATGTGTGTGCGTTGTTCAGTAAGGTAATTTCGAATATAAGAGATTGAGCACATTGCAGAAAAGGATTGAAGAGCTGGATATGATGATTGTTGCAGAGTATGAAGAGTCTAGATGAGAAAGAATATAAGAATGATACAGTGACAGTCTCAACTAGTTCTGTATGTGCTTAGTCTTGATGATAAACAGAGAAAAATGTACAAAGTTAGAATTATACCATCTGTTGTGAATATCTGCAATACTGTCTAATTCAGAATCATAATGTAAATGCTGATTTATAAAGCCCAGTCATAGACAGTGAGGGGTTGTAAGGGTATGATTCATTCTGTAATCCACAGAGTTCTTTGGGGTGTTGTAGCATCCCTCTCGTTGTTGCCAGAAAATATAAACAAGTTGGTGCTTGTATAATTGGAAGTTGGAGCTTCCAGAGGTAACAGCCTCGTCTAGGTTGAAGCTCAGGAAAAATAAAAGAATGTAAAGAGGAGTTGGAGCTTACCTTTCATTCTTGAGAAGAAAAGTTTTTATTGTTTCCTCATGAAAACATTGTGTCTTGTGTTCGTTGATATGATTAAATGTTGATTGTTATTTAATTTGCTGCTATATGTTGAATAGTTTAAACATATGCCCATAATAAATCTGAAACATCTTTTAAAAGGATGCACTTTGGTATGTAACTAATTCACCCCCCCTCTCAGTTACTTTAATCCGTCCAACAATTGGTATCAGAGCCAGATTGTTTCAAATCAGTTTAACCACTGGAAACTAGATCCTAAACAATGGACAGGAAATCAGAATTTACCAAACATGGACTGCCTCTATTTGATGGACATAATTATGCCTTTTGGAGTATAAGAATGAAATTGTTTCTACAGTCTCAAGGAGTTGATGTATGGCAAGCTTGTTTAAATACATATAATGTTCCAGCAACTATTCCAACAGATCCTATAAGTAGAAGACTCTATGAGAGTAATTCAAAGGCTATGTATGGTATTCTAGGAGGCCTAGCAGCTTCAGAATTTGTTAAAGTAATGAACTGTTCCTCAACAAAAGAAATTTGGGACAAACTGAAAACAGCCTATGAAGGGGATGATAAAGTTAAAAATGCCAAATTACAAACATATAGATCTCAATTTGAAAGTTTGAAAATGGAAGAATCTGAAGATATAGCCACTTATTTCCTTCGAATAGATGAAGTTGCCAATACCATGAGAGGGCTAGGAAAAAAGGTTAAAGATGAAGATCTTGTACAAAAGGTTCTTAGATCTCTTCCTGCTAGATTTAATCCTAAGGTTTCTGCATTAGAAGAAAGAGCAGATTTAGATACCTTAGATATGGATACACTTAGTGGAATACTAAATGCATATGAAATGAGAATTTCTGGTGAGACTTCTTCCAGGAAAGAAGCAGCATTCAAAGCAGCAAAGAAGGAGAAGAAGAAGAAAGAAGAAGAAGTGAACCATTCTGAAAAATCAGAAGAAGATGAAGAAGAAGCAAATTTTGTCAAGAGCTTAAAAAGAGGTACAGGCAAGTTCAAAAATAAGCTTCCTTTGAAATGTTTTGGATGTGGTAGAATAGGCCACTTTGCTTCCAGATACAAAAATAAATGAGGAAGGCAAGTGTTATATCAAACGAGTAGATCCACATTTGGGAAAATTAGACTCTAGAACTGATGATGGAGTATTAGTTGGCTACTCCTGTTCTAGAAAAGCATATAAATGTTATAATTTCAAACTAAGAAAGATCGTTGAAGCAATAGATGTAACATTTGATGAATCTGCATTCTTAAAATCAAAGACTAAGCAAAAGGAGTTTGAGACTCATGATATATTTGACAAGCACAGGTCATATGATGAAGAGGATGAAATAGAAGAGGTTAAGGTTGATGACAGTGACAGATCTACAAGTAATGATGAACAATGCTTCAGTCCTTCAAAAAATACAATTTCAACAAAATCTCCAAGTAGTCGAATACAGAAAAATCACCCTGAAGAATTGATTATTGGGGATATAAACTCAGGTGTCGAGACAAGAAGTAAAAGACAGCAACCCATCCTTGAAAAGCAGGTATCACTTCTCTCTCTGACTGAACTGAAAAACGTGAATGAAGCTATCAAAGATGAACATTGGATAAATGCTATGAAGGAAGAGCTTAGCCAAATTGAAAAGAATCATACCTGGGAACTAGTTCCTAGACCTGTAAACAAAAATGTAATAGGAGCTAAGTGGGTTTTCAGGAATAAACTAGATGATACAGGAAAAGTAACCAGAAATAAAGCCAGACTAGTTTGCAAAGGTTATGCTCAGGTAGAAGGGATTGATTACAGTGAAACATTTGCCCCTGTTGCTAGAATGGAAGTAATAAGGTTGATCTTAGCATATGCCAGCTCCAAACAAATCAAAGTCTACCAAATGGATGTGAAGTCAGCTTTTCTGAATGGTGAATTGAAAGAGGAAGTCTACATGGAGAAGCCAGAAGGATTTCATGTACAGGATGCATCACAGTTTGTTTACAGATTGAGGAAAGCGTTATATGGATTAAAGCAAGCACCTAGGGCATGGTACTCCAGACTAGATAACTACTTGATACAGCAAGGATTCAAGAAAGGTCACACAGATAGTAACCTGTACATTAAAGAAGAGAATAACAGTCTAATTATATAGAAGTTTATGTTGATGACATAATTTTTGGGAGTGACAATGATAGACTGAGCACAAAATTTGCTGAAAGCATGCAATAGGAATTCGAAATGTCTATGCTAGGAGAAATGAAGTTCTTTCTTGGATTACAAATCAATCAATGTGACAGAGGTATCTCTATCTATCAGACTAAATACATTAATGAAATGTTACACAAATTCAAAATGGAGGACTGTAAGCCAGTTGGTACACCTATGGTCACTAGATGTAAACTCCGTAAAGATGATAACTCTGGAGATGTAGACCAGACTATGTACAGATCTATGATTGGCAGTCTACTCTATGCTACAGCAACTAGACTAGACATTATGCATGTTGTTTGTCAAGTTGGAAGATTTCAGGTTTCACCTAAGAATGGTCACTTGTTGGCTGTAAAGAGGATTTTCAGATACTTAAAAGGAACAGCAAATCATGGTTTATGGTATCCAAAAGATAACTCTTTGGACTTATATGCATTTACTGATGCTGACTGGGCTGGATGTGTTGATGACAGGAAAAGTACCAGTGGTGCTTCCTTATTTCTTGGAGGTTGTTTGGTAAGCTGGTCTAGTAAGAAACAATCATCTGTTTCATTATCTACAGCTGAAGCAGAGTATATAGCAGCAGCAGGATGTTGCACCCAGATTCTTTGGATGAAGCAGATGTTGAAGGATATGCACATACAGAATGATGATCCCATTCCCATTTTCTATGATAATACAAGTGCAATAAGCATTTCAAAGAACCCAGTGATGCATTCAAAGACTAAACACATACCCATCAAATATCATTTTCTGAGAGAGCAAGTGTTGTCCAAAGTTATTAAGCTTGAATATGTTGGAACAAAAGACCATATTGCTGATATTTTCACTAAGCCTCTTCCCAAATCTCAGTTTGAAATGCTTCGAGCTCAGTTGGGGGTTTCTCCTCTCTTAACATTTTCTCATTCGCATTACAGGTTCTGATTTCCTAGTGTAAAATGGTTCCAGATTTTGGTTATTTCTATGTTCTCTTGCTTTCTGAACATATTTAGTACAGATTGGTTTCATTTTTCCAGCTGTTAGTTGTCTCACAGTGACAGGGGGAGACATATTCACAGGGGGAGTTCTCTTTCTATCTTTGCCATGGATGTCAAAAGGGGGAGAAAGCTTTCAAAG
>LPNX010172161.1:291130-332651 GCA_001517045.1 Pseudotsuga menziesii
TGCAAAATAAAAGAATGTAAAGAAGAGTTGGAGCTTACCTTTCATTCTTGAGAAGAAAAGTTTTTATTGTTTCCTCATGAAAACATTGTGTCTTGTGTTCGTTGATATGATTAAATGTTGACTGTTATTTAATTTGCTACTATATGTTGAATGGTTTAAACATATGCCCATAATAAATCTGAAACATCCTTTAAAATGATGCACTTTGGTATGTAACTGATTCACCCCCCCTCTCAGTTACTTTAATCCGTCCAACATGTGCATCCTCGTTTGGCATCTGAACTGATTTGGGGAATGGAAATGGAGTTTGGACTTGCTTGATAAACCTAGTGTGTGAAGGCACCTCACAGACCGATCTAGAGGGTTGATTTTCTTCTTTGCATACACTGAATATCACTGAAAGGGAACGCATGGCCTGAGGGACTGTGTAGCAGAAAAGGGTATGCTTCCTTGTGTTAAGTGTGTAAGTGTTTAGAAGTCAGGTTAGATCCGTTGTGGGTGTTCATAGCTCTAGATTGAGCTCACTAGCTTAGCATTCAGCCCTTCTACCTCCTTGGCAGCATGATAAACCCAACCGGAAGGATGGCTTGGCTAGTAACCTTATAAACCCATATGTTGGCTTGGTTGTGTCTCATGTGAATTTAGCTAAGTGTAAACCACTGCCTGTGTAAGTCTAATAAACCCAACTTTGTTGGCTTGACTAAATTTTATTGTATCCTTGTCTATGGGTGAAGTATGCCAGTGTTCCTTATTCCTTTGGGAAAATCATGCCCAACTCGGGGGTGGCAATGGTGCTGAGAGATTGATGAGCACACTGGCCTATGGTTGGGTGGAACATTGCAGCAACATAGTTGGTTGTGTGACAAGCTTCTTTTGAAGATAAGTATTCTCTTATATTATATTTTCTACAACTGTAATTGTTATGAATTACTATGAACATGTTAAATGCTTAAATAGAATGTATTGAATGGATGTATCTGCTTCCGCTGTATATTGCATTATGCATCTGATTATACTTATGAATGTTTTAAGTTCAATGCATTTTTTTATATATATATGTTCATGGGGCTTAGATTGCCCGGGTTGATAGATGTTAGTCACATCCTCTTCGTCGAGTAAGGGCTAGAGACATGATAGGTATGAAGGTAAGTCCCTTGAACACTCTGTTTGTAATGCTTTTAAAGAGATATGTTTATTAGGAATAAAAAATAAGAGCTATTCTAAATTCATTGAATGCAAATACTTCATATTATAATGGAAATCCTTTCTCTCCGATAAGTGATATTATGATAGATAATGAAATTACTAATGTTTCGCAAGAAGTGAAAAATCTTTGTGAACGAAACCAGGTATTGCAAGACTAGTTGGACAAAGCCGAGAAGAGGAATCAAGAAGAATATGAGAAGACCACACATACCATAATTAATATGAAACTCCAAGTTGAAGAAGCTACCAAAATGAAAGAATCCATATCCAAACATTTGAAAGTCAAACTTGAGAAGTTGACCACATAAATTGAAAAGCAATTAAAAGAAATTGTCAAGCTCAAAAGATTGTTAGAAGATAAAGAAAAAGAGTTGATTTGCAAGCTACAAGACAAAGACAATGAGATAAGTTCCTACAAGACTAAAGAAATATTGGAAGAGAAGTTAAGAAGAAAACAAGAACTTGAAATCAAATCCTTGAAGGAAGAGTTACAGAAGGTATGTCTTACAAACTTTGAATTTGAAAAGGACCTCTCAGAACTCAGAAAGAAAAATCATGCACTCAAAGTTCAACTACAACAATCCCATGAGGATGATCAGAATTCAAAAGGACAAATGGAAGACAATATCCTTGATTTGAACAAACAAGTAGAATCCTAGTCAAGAAAATCGAAGAAGATCTAACAAGACAACCCCAAAAAAAGATAGAAATCCATCAAAAGCAAGAATTGAAGATCCTCTCTCTGAAGGAAGACCTGGACAAAACAACTACTCAGTTCAAGTCAAATTCGAAGATCGAGAATAACAATGAAGAGTTTATGGAAGAGGAAGAAAAGACTAACAGTTATACAGATATTCTTAAAAGATTCCATGATCAACAAAAATCGAGAGAAGTTACCGCTCAGAGATATCCTACGATGTTCAATGGCTATTGTTACAAGTGTAATAACTACAGTCACAAAGCCATCCATTGCAAAGATCATGAAAAGATCATGTCAAGAAGAGGTCAAGATGGGTTTTTCGTTAAGTGTTACAATTGCTATCGTTATGATCATTTCACAAAACATTGCAGGATGCAAGAACCAGTTAAAGTTTGGAGAAGAAAGAAAGTTCAATCGAATGATATGAACAACCAACAACATACTAAAGTATGGATAAAGAAGCTAGTAGATTGCACCATTGATCAAAATAGAATTGATGAAAATCTCGGGAAAAATCAAATACTATTTGAAGACTGTCGACCCATGATATGAAGAATGTGTAAAAGGATATATGTACTTGATTATCGGATTTGAGTATCGTAGTTGGTTCTAGTAGTATTCGTGTGACAGAATACAAGTCCACCAAAGTAGCATTAGTAATAAGATAAGCTGTATTGCCAAATGAAGATCATGTTTCCATTAATGCAAACAAGAAGAAAAGTTGGAAAGGAAGAGAAAGTTGATGATAGGGGGAGCAGTATGGTCAAAGAATGGTCCCTTTGCCATTGATTCCAAAGGGGCGAAGAAGTTGTGAATAAAGAGAGCATGTTCTAAAGAAGAGTTATGGTTTTGCCATCAATGACAAAGGGGGAGATTATTAATTAAGTTGTCATAGCTTTTCCTTCTACTTACTGGGTGGAAGAGGACGAATTTGTAGCTTGTCTTGGGTGGAAGAGGATGAAGTCATAGCTTGTCCTGCTACATACCGGTTAATAGAAAAATTATGCATCTAGTTTGTCACTTGGTCTACAACCTTAGCACATGCAGAGCCTACAATACCATTGCCATGAGGCCTAGGTTTTTTCTTGGGATCGTGATTAGATCATGGTGCATCTGGGATGATCTCATAAAGAAGCCTAGAGTATGCATAAATCAAATCCAACTGATGGGCTTTAAAGATGGCATGTTCCTCGGTGGTTACTCCGGATGTTGAAACATCCTTTGCAATATACAACAATAGGGACTTAAGGAACCATTCCAATAAAAACTATGTTGAAATGCCGACCTTAATCAACCTATTTCTTCTACGCCACTCCTGAATATGATTGGAGATATTAGTAGCTATATCTTGATGAAATGTTGAAAAAATCTTGTTGCATTCGTCATAACATACTGACAGTTGAAAGTGGTTGAGAAAGACTAAGGCCAAGTCATTAAAGGTTCGGTATATGCCCCCGGGAAACTCAATATACCATTTCACAACAATACCTGTAAGGGTGCGTTGAAATAGTCTGAGATGAATGCAATCATGATTCAATGAATTTGACAAGCACCAAAGGTGAAACATAGTAACATGATCACCTAGATCCTCACCCTTCCTACCTTCAAACTTTGGGATGTTTGAAGGAAGCTTAGTGGCAACCAGGAACCATGCTAGGTCATGACACACTGGATGATTCGTTATCTTGGATAAGTTTGGAAAGTCAAGGTAACTAGAAATGGGAGCCTAGGTCGTGATGTCTATGACCATGAACCCTCGAAAGACTGATTCCGAGGTAAATTGCTCATAGGCATTGGATTCGAGACCTTAGGTCCCGACGGATTTTGATAAAAAATGACCATGTCCCTGGCCAATAGGATAGTACCCCCTCTGAATTGGTTCATGTAATGTAGTACATGTATTGCATAACAAGAAACCCTTGAGAAGAGAAAACAATGTTACTGAGGTTTCCCATTTGATGGGACACATTGGCCCCAGACGAAGGAGGCATATATCCCCCTGATGATGAAACTTCAGACGAGGGAAACCCATACCAAAAGAGACATTCCCTCCCAAAGGAATACCTGAACTCAAAGGAGGATCCCATTTGATGGGACACATTGGCCCCAGACGGAGGAGGCATATATCCCCCTGATGATGAAACTTCAGACGAGGGAAACCCATACCAAAAGAGACATTCCCTCCCAAAGGAATACCCGAACTCAAAGGAGGATTCACCATAAGAAATAGGTTCATGAGAACCAGCATACTAGATGTTGGCCAGGAAGATGGAATATAAAAGGTAGTACCACCACTCGAATGCCCACCACCATTCACGAAAGGATTGGCATTGGTATTAGGGATGACGAAGGGGGGTTGGAATCCCCCAACATAAGGAGGAGGGATATGATGACTCCTAAAATTATATGTAGTGTAGGGGGTTGGCGTGCTCTCGATCACAACGCCAGGGTCACCGCTACAAACTGGAATGGAGAATGAGATATTTACTGATATGTAAGGCATGCCAAATGTAAAAGGGTTAGAGGTAAATGGAATTAGCTGAGCATCTATGCCCAATCGTCCTAAAGATAAGTTGGACACATGATTCGACGACCAAGTGAAATCAAAATGGTTTGTTCTGGTAGGTCTAGATGAACTAGCAGCATGAGAGCTTGTAAACATAGGGGTCCTTGGGGTCCATAAGGTATTCGTAGAGGGAGTCCCATGGACTCCTCATCCCAGTGCCAACGAAGGGGTTGGAGGGAACTTTGACACATTAGAAGTAGTTCTCATCGTAAGAATTCTTTGAAGTTCACTATGGGATATATAAGAACCACCTATATCAAGTCTACATGTCTTGTGGAGAGGTTGTAAAGGGTCACTAGGTGGTAAACCTGCTATATGACGAAAGTGGCAGAGAGCCGAAATTCAATCCACAATGACTCCAAAGATGTATCAAACATAACGATCCTTGAAGCCAATTAGTCGGAATAGAACACAGTCCTAGAGAAGCCAAACCAAATGCACACAAACAAGGAAGATGGATAAGTGAGCTCCTAATATATAGCAGGTATCTCTCGCCTAGGAGAGGCCTGAGACTCCTGCCACTACAAGCAGACGTGTGAGACCAATTATAGAGTCCCTCAGACTTCACAACACAATGTCAATGTGTTGTTTGATCCTTCCATACCCAAGACATTCACAGAATAACCCCTATGTTAGCTAGGAAAAGCAACTAAGGTTACATCGTATAACCAATGCTCATGGGAACAGTCGCATGCGAGATCCACTGTATGGGTAGGGTAGCTAAGCCCAAGAAGCACTGAAGTATCTAAAAACACCCCAAATATGAATAGAACCTTAGATATTCTCTAGCGCTAATAGAAAGTATTGGAAGGCTATCTCTATAACCAATGTTTGTGTTTCCTCGTGCTTGACTCTCGTTCAAGAGGAGCTTTTTGAGAACGCCAATTACACCAAGGATTTCTCCACTCCTTGGACATACACCTAGTTGTTTCAGTTTTATAGTCTTGGAGAAGTTTACTCACAAAATCCTATTCCATGATTCTAAAACCTATGCTTGTTTGTGCACCCTAGAAAATGAAATCTTTCTAATCAATTTTAAAGTTAAGCGTTAATTTTATTTGGTTGTTGGTTACTCAAAAGGATATGATCATTCAACTAATGACGTTTATGACTCAACAAAAATAAAGAAGCATACATAAAAACACTGCTAAGTACTAGTCTTTTTTTCCAAATGAAAATGGTATGCTACTAATTAATGTGCAAGAATGGTCTTTTTTCTTTCAAATGCCAATGCAATCTTTCCAATATAATGCCTAGACTAATGTCATTTCAGGCAAAAGTACAAATGCAAGTTCTCTAGAAATGCAAATTGCAAACATGCAAGCCAATATGCAAAATGCAAGTATGCAAGTGAATGTGCAAAAAATGCAAATATTTTTGTATTTTCCATATAATTGAATGAAAATGCAAAATTGAACCATGAATTTCTCTCACTTTGCAGTAAGTATAAAAAACAAGCCAAACAAGACAGTAAGAATTCATGACTCACACACTTAAAGAAAAACCAATAATGAAAAATGACAAGAACAAATTAGTTTTTTAAAACTAAAAAAAAAATCGGTCACTATTAAGGAAATTGATAGACAACATAAAGACCCAAGAAGACTCAGCAACACTTTGAATTCACCCAGCAAACATTGCAATCAAAAAACAAGCGAAGATTTGAAATGCACACGACTATAAGAGAAACATCAGTGTATGTATGTGAGTCAGACACAATTGGCCCACGGGTACACACAACTGTTAGAACTATGACCTGCCTATATCGAGAAAAGGGGCTAAAAAAGTGAGAGTGAAGCCAAACCACCCAAATAAATTGTCAAATATTCTCTCAGGGTACTAACACCACAAAAACTCAATGAATCCGAGAGCAATAAATGAGAAAATGCACCCAAAACATCCCAACAAAAAGAAGACTTCCCTAGAGTAGTCGTCAATTCTCTTACAAAGAAATTCTTCATATGGCTTCCGGTAGACCACAACAGATGGAGTGACACCAAAAATCAACTCAATTCCCAAGTATTCTATATAAATGTAAAATGCTAACAACAAAAATATCGGGCCCTATCATTTTATTGCTAGCATTTTACATTTATATAACATACTTGGAAATTGAGTTGATTTTTGGTGTCACTACGTCTGTTGTGGTCTACCCCAAGCCATAGGAAGAATTTCTTTATAACATCAAATGCAAAAAGGTCTTTGCAATACTCTTGCTGTTGTTTAGATGCTGACATGAATATAAAAAAATAATTTGTGCTATCTACTAATTTGTGTAATACTTTTAATGTTTGAAGTCATGTAATGATTCCAATGAATTATTCTTGTAATGTAAGTATTGTAGTTTTTGTATGTCATTTTTTTGTTGACTAAAGGAATCAACAACTGGGGCTGGGATGGTACTTGTGTAACATGGGGCCCAGGAACCCATTCCTGCTACCACTATACCCCTAGGTTCCCCACACCCGCTCGCATGACATAGAACATAGGTAAACCCAGGTGGGGTTTGATCTCCTGACCTCCTTTACAACAAGTGACTTCATATCAAACAATGCCAATGAGCCACACCCGTTCAAGGTTAATTTTTGTATGTTATCAATATAGATCATTTGAATTTGTTTTCCTCCCAAATACATAAGATGAGTCCATTCATTCATTGAAAAAATTGTCCAACTTTGACCAAAGTTGACTTTGACTTAGTCAATAAGATCAACCACCAGTATGTGGTCATCTTGCAGCATCATTCGTCATACTTCAACATTTGGAATCCAATTTGTTTATAGAAAATGTGTTTTTCAACTTATATGTACTAATAGGTTTTAACAAATGGAATTTCTGAAGTTTTGAATTTAAAAAACTGAATTCTTAGTTTAATAATGTGAAGCAGCTAGAAAATGGATATTTCAGATCAGTTTTTAGCATAGTATGGATTTCTATGGGTTATTAGATAGTCATGGAACTCATCCGAAGAAACTCCAAAGTGATTTCATCATGTGTTCATCAAAATCCAAATAATAGTTGTTTAATAATCAAACTTCCTAAAGTTTGATTTAAAAATGCATAAGTCAAAAATAAGTGGCGACAAGAAATCAAATTGAGCAAAAGATGAATTGGATCCTCATGAAAAGTGTTTCTAATCTCAAATAAAGCATTTAAGTGTTGGACCAGTTTTAGCATGTCATTCATAAAGGGGAGCATACTTCTCTCTTAGAGGGCGCACTTGGTCATTTTCAGCCACATATTTTGCATTCAACTCTTCAAACTCAATCATCAGATCATCAAGGGGCCTACTTATGCATCCATCCCAACAATCCATGTAATATTTTGTAATTTTTATTTGTCACATGAGCTCAAAGAGACAAAATCACCCCTCTCAAAGAGGGTGAATTTTCCAACAAATAAATTGAAATAAAATGTTTTAATCTCAACAATTTATGTAAGGAGTGGGGCTCAAATGAAGATCGCAACCCTCCATCTCATTAGCATTAGGAATTTTGCTCTTTCTAATTTTTTAAAAAGATATTGAGCCTCAATTTGTAAAGGAGAGTTTGTTACAGAAACAAAGATTTTTTTTATTTTTTCATAACTTGTTCTTAATGTTCTTTATATTATGATAGATGGATTTGGATTCTTTCTTTCCTCTTGTTAATAGTAAATGGTAATGGATTCAAGAATAAGGTAATATTTTTCAAAATTTTAATTTATAAACTAATGATCTTCATTTTGTTAAAATGGCCCTTGATTGTTTGGCAAGAGGTTTGGCTAAAAAATTCACTACCATCTTTGCTCGTCTTCTTAGTTTTACTTATTGTCATTTATGCATCAAATTCTAATTTGCTTACTTGGTCTTGTGATAGGATTTGGAATTTCTCAATTATCTCCATTTTCTCACACTCAATCTTTATATGCAAAGTTGGGAAATACTTGATAATCATAGTGAATACTTCACTTGTGTCAATTTGGATGAATGCTCGACGACTTCACTAAGTTTAAGTTACTAGCTACCATTTGCTTGCTAGGAGGGGTGAATCGACTCCCTACCCAACTAAGGCACCGGTCCAAACTTCTTTGTACCTTACTTCCATTCTCTGTCTTTTGAATTTTCTTTTTCTCTTGTTGTTTTCTAGCATTAAAAGACAAATTATTGCACTCTAGAAAAAAACTTGGACCTAAACCAAATTTTAGACTGAAATCGTAGGGGAAAGGAACTGATTATTCTATATTGTATAAATCTTTAATCTAGTGGGTATGTGTTTGTGTTTAATGCCATCTTATGCTTACAGTCATACATTTTCCAAATCTGATTTATAAAAACCAACAAGTTGAATGAATGTTGATCCACTAATTACTACTCCAAAATATTTCTTACACATAAATTTCATATCCATACCTCAAACTCATGAACTCTAAAAATATAAATATAAACTAGCGTTGGACACCACTTAGACTCAACATCTAAAACACCAAGTGACCCATGCTCTTAAATCTCTAAGCATATAATTAGACCCAAATGTCTCAATCACCACTTTTGTTATTCAAAACCATAGGGAAAACATGCATTTTGCTTCCTAGTCATTTCTAAGGTTGCTTGTTCAACTAAGAGTAGCCTGCTAGTCATTTCCAAATCCATCCTAGTTACTCTTCATTGCTTAACGCATCATTTAACTTCATTAAACTTCAATCCCTTTAGCATTCCCTCGGAGTGCCACATTTTTCCCCTTCGCTAAATTGAAAGGCACTTTGTACCTTATAAATCAGTCTCATGAGTACTGTGGAAAAGTTGGTTTCACTGGCAAGTACCTGGACAAGCATGACTAGGGACACCTCTTGTTGTTAGTCTAAGTCTACATCGGTGGATGTAGGAGATCTAAAGATAGAGGACCTTACACACGTGACACTTAGAGGTATTTTCATGAGGTTCCACCAATTAGTAGTGACTATTCCTTGCAATCTTAGAGTTGTTAAGTCGTGTGAAAGCATTGTGTGGCCAAGTTCTTTTTACTGTCTCTTATTTCTCCATTCAAAACAAAAACCTTCTTCTCTTTGAAACTTGTTAGGAATTAATGGAGACCTCCATTTACTTAACTTGGGTATTTTTGCACTATAGGCATGAAAATCAAATCGATAGTTTACATGCACAAATATAAAAATACACACTGAGAAGGGTAGGGAAGCATTGAAAATATTAGAATTGCATATTCCATAGTTGGGTGTTATAGGTTTTCCTCTAGTATAGTTTATTTTCTTGCTGCTATATTTTTCCGAATCTGATTTTTAAACCAGCAAGTTGTTACTTTGCTAAGGTACACTTTAAACTCATACCAGCGAGTTCATTACACTTGTAACCTTCACATTTAAGCCTTAACATTAACAATAATTGAAATCAGAACTTAAAACTAAGTTGGTAGCCTTCAAACTAAGCATCTGAGAACTCTTTAATGACATATACTTCAATTTCTAAGTACATATTTAAATTCAGTTGTCCAGAAACGTCTTTCCTAACCATCTAAACCCTGGGACAACCATATAATTTGTTGCCTATTCATTTATAGGGTCAATAATTTAATCAAGTGTAGCTTTCTATTGATTCTAAATCCCTCTAGTTACTCTTCATTGCTTGAAGGGTCATTTTAAATCATTAACCTCAAACCCTTTAGTAATTCCCCTAGGGTGCCACATTTTCCATTTGTTAATTTTCAAAGGCACCTTGATCCTTACAAATTGATCTTGCAAGCACCTTGGTTTCCATTGGTAAGTACTCAAAAAAATTTGATTGGAGACAGACACCTCCCTTGGTTAGTCTAGGTCTACCTTGGTGAATCTAAGAAACCTGAGGAGAGACATTACCCGCGTGACTCTTTGGGGTATTGTCCTGAGGTTCCACCCGATTAGTAGCTGGTTATTCCTTGCAATCCTGGGGATACTAAATTGTGTGACAACAAAAATCACAGCATGTTCATAAATCTTTAAACTTTCCATAGAGAACATAGCATGTTCATCTTCTCAAATAAGCACATTAAGCGTGGAACCGGTTCTCTTCATAACATCATTAACATATATTAATAGTTTCATAGCCTCATTTCTCCATACCTCAAACAAACAAGCAAAAGGAGATAGTTATGGGTAATAACATGCAATGCAAACCCACTCAATTAACTACAAAATGTGGTTACCAATCCATGACTAGTTACAAACAGGATAAACCTGTAATAATGATTTTTATATATAACTGCCCAATAGACATGCTACCCTTGAATACCATCTTTCAATCGCCAAGTCATATATTGATAACTAACATGGCATGACTCCACAACCTTTTATTATAACCACATACACTAGATGACTCACTTTATGGCCTTGGTCTATCACCCTTGCTAGAAAACAGAGTTATAGTACAACAATTGGAGTCTGAATCCTTGTAACCATCATGGACTCCACTATGGTCATCCATGTTAGGATTTAAGATAAATGGGATTTCAATTTGCAATAATTGAATTGTTTACTTAATTCTATCCAACAGAAAATAAATGCCCTCTACAAACCATCCAAGTGACCCTGATATAAGAACCTATGGCCCTCAGGTATATAATTTTAAGTATTGCATAAGAAAATTAAATAATCATGCCAAAACAAGAGACTTAAAAAGTCCTTCCAAAAGATAATCCAATATGATTAGATATTGGGGCCAAATAAACCAAGAGATTAATATATAAATTGGCAGGTAGCATTATAACAACAATATNTACATAACTACCTACAAAGGTTGAGAAAAATGCAAGCCAATCACATAATTTATGGAGTCGTACGAAAACAAGATAAAACGTGTATAATGAAATGTTCCAAATAAATATCCATAACCTTCAACCCTCATTTACTGCCCCAGCTGATTTTGCCTTGCTGCTAAAATATGTACAAAGAGTGAGTGAGATTACAGAGATACTGACTACCACAGACACAAGCACTCTTGATGGTAAATACTTAGAGAGACAAAGCAACTAAAGCTTGAATCCTTGACCATCATACAACAGTGATTTTGGCATTATAAATATCAATAATGAACTTTCACACTGCAATCAATAAAATTCTATCCTAGGACATAAAAGCCCTTGCGTTGAGCACCAAGCACTAACAAAACCCTCTAAATAATAAAGGTACAACATTGATAGTGAATGTCAGACACAAACATACAATACATTAAGAAAAAACTAGATATTTTAGGCAAAGGAAATACAATTCAAAGATGGATGAAATTTAGATTTAAACCTGTCAATCCAACTAACAAGAGGAGTTACTATAAATACTCTCCACTTCTTTATACAGCTTTCGAGGCATATTTTGTCAATTACACCCATTGTTGGCATTACATCTTCCATCATATGTCCATCATAATTGACACATGGGATTTCAGTTTGTAATTAACCGACAAGAATACTCAATTCTATCAAATAACATTGTATGGAAAATCAATAAACTCTACAAACTTTGCAAGTAGCTCTCATGTAAGAACTTGTGACCTTCAAGTAAGCAGTTTTACAGATTTCATAAATTTGTTTAATGATGACACCATAAAAAAGTCAATCAAGAATTACAAAATAAAAGCATCCAAAAATGCTTAAATTCCGTGGAAAGATAACAATAAGAAAATTAAAACAAAATTGGCGAATTCAAAACATATAACAACACATAAATTTCATCTTCTCTCCAGTCATTTTCTGTTAATAATTTTTGTTCAAAAAACTCTGAAAAAAAAAGGTATGTCCGCAAGGCTCAAACCTATTTTTTATAATCTTTTAAAACTTCACCATCATGTTCGAATATGTTTACCAAGAAATATGTAGAAGAATACAAGTTGACTTATCATAAGGAATTGGATGAAAATAAGATTAAAAAATGGATGATGAAATTTTGCAAAGAAATATATTTGACCTTCAGTCCTCGTTTACTTCCCTACCAGATTTTACCTTGTGGCTGAAATATGAATGAAGAGTGGATGAAATTAAGCAGAGAATGACTACTAGAGATAGAAGCACTCTCAATGGTAAATACCTGGGGATCCAGATTCCAAACCAAAGAAAAACTTGATTAATTGACCATCAAAAACCACTAATTTGGCACACCCATTTCAATAATTAACTTCGGAATACAAGAGTCAGCAAATACTCACCAAGGAGGTAAGAGACCTTGCATTGAGCACCAAGCATCCACTCCAAGCACCTTTCGACCATAAGCATACATTATTGATTGTAAAGATTATATGTAAACATGCAACAGATTGACAAAAAAATAAATCTGATCTAGAAAAGAATTATAACTTGAAGCAAGAAAGATTCAGACATGGATGCAATTTAACCAGAACATCAAGCATTGACAATCTAACCAACAACAGAAGAATTGCTATAAATATACTCCAATTCTTTACACACTTCCATCTTACAGTTTCTACGAAAATTAAACAATGGCTACTCTCTAAATACTTTAGATGATTCACTCTTCCATTCCCGACTTGTCTTAGAGTCCTTGTTCAAAGTTATTCAGATTTTCTTGATAGGTTTGGGGATCTTCTTGTGGTTCTAAGGATGCTTTTTTATGGGGTCAGGAATTTTCAGGTAAAAGGAATAAAGGTTTGGACTTTAGAAAAAGGTACCACACAGATAAACAACACAACTCCTAGCGCATACCAGAGATTGACATGGTGGATAATGTGCATCCTGTTGAACATATGCTGCTGCCACTTCAAACTCCTTAACATTTTTATGTCATCTTCATTGCAGTAGAAGAGAGAATGCCTGAGGAAAGGAAGAAGAGGCCAGACTTGAATGCATAGGCTACACCAAGAAGCAGGAGGAAGGGAAACAATGATGAGAAACAAGGTGAACTTCCCTGCATTATTACACTAGACCGTAATGAGTTTTCTGCTAAATGTAGACCATTTTACAAAGCTGGGATGTTTGCTTTCTATTTGGGGACAATTCTTTCGAAAGGGTATTTTGAATCTTGTAAGAAATTACGAGTTAAAGTTCAACATATTCGCTAAGATATTTACACAAAGGGGATTAGACTGTCTTGATGGGAGTTTCTTCCTCAAACTTTCAAGAAGGTTGGCAAAATCATGGAAGCAAAGAAACAAACAGGATAATTCTCCAAATATGTGAAAGACATTGTTGAAAAAATCGGCATCGACAAAAAAATGCCAAGGGTCCAGACATTGGAACATCAGATAAATCGGCAAAACGCAGCAAGCATTAAAAAATACAAAATATATTCAAATTTCATTTTTTTTTTAATAGAAACTAACAGCAATATCAAATAAGCACATTAGTACATAAATATGGAAAAAGCACCAATATATATGATACATTGTGTTACCTCACATATCAGCACCCTTCAGATTATGTCTCTAGGGACGGTGATAAGGTGGGCAACTTTCAGGAGATGCACCCACTGTCACCTCAGTGCACTCTTCTCTCTCTTTAGGCCTGCTCCTTAAGGTATGGGAGGCTTCTTGAATATGGTAGAAATAGACCTATAAGATATGCGACAAGAACAATTCTATCTCTACAAGACCTTCCCACTAAGTTAGTAGATCAGTGTCTTAATGGAGTGAACAAGATATTCAATAAATCATTAATGACTAGGAAGATTTAAAAGCGATAAAACTTCGTATTGGTTTATAAATAAAAAATGTCAATTTATTGTAGTAACAACCAACAACATAAACATGCAAGAAAACCCAAAAGAGATTGTGGAGAACATCCCAAAAAGTCCCGGCAATCACCACCCAAAGGAGGTGTTTCTGCCTAAAACACACTTCACCGCAAAAAAGTCTCCCAACCGCTAGGTGTGTTTTTTAGGGAAACTATGAGTTTAGAACCCACTGTCACCTTGATTCCTAACTCCTCTGTTTAGACCCAACTCCCAAAGGTCAAGGGGGCTAGTCCTTACTTACGAAGTTTCTTAAAGGTTTTAATTAGGAGTTAAAATTTATTAAGGTTTACTTAAGTTCAATGACAAGCAATCATGCAATGATGCAACAATTTTCAATGACAAGCAAGCCCTTTGCAAATGATCAATACAAAGTTAAAGAATATAACAAATTAATCTCACAATTCCAGTTGCCTCAACTATTGGGTTTTGGAGTCAATCATCAATGCTTGTCAAAATAAAAAAATAGATAGACTAAGAACTTTTAATGAAATTAAACCCAAATCTTTAGAACATTCAATGAAATAAATTACTCATTAACATAACTCAACTTGAATTAAATAAAATGTAACTTGCTCTGAAAATGTAAATAACTTAAACTGAAAAAGCTTTGAAAGCAAAATTGAGAATGAAACAAGAAAGCAATGTTTTGCAAGTGGTCCTGTAAATTTTATTTCATTTTAGGTATCACTTGAACTTAGGCGAATTAATGTGTGAAACAATACTTGCAAATCCTAGCTAGTGTGAGTACTCCAGACACTTATCTCTTTCAATTTGAGAGAGATTGTTGGGTGCTCAACAAGAGAACACAAGGTTCCCTTCCAGCTTCGCAAGTCAATCCCAAAGATTGTTGGGCACTCAACAAGAGGACACTAAGTGCCACAAGGCTCCCAACAGCCTCTACACTCTCTAGCTCCACAAGTCAACCTTTATTTTCTCAATTTCTTATCAAGATAAAAGTTGAGTGCCTATTAATCTAGCCAACTCAAATCTTCTCCCTTTCTTGTCACCCAAGGTCAGACCAAGCGACAAGGGGAGTAAAAACAAGGCGAAAATTGGGGCAATGGTTATTTACTTTGAAATAAAGAATAAAATAACTCTAAAGAAATTTAACTATACTAGCCAGCACGATATTGCAAGGACGGAAAAGTCAATTCTTGCAAGGTGTGGGCACAAGAATAAATTCAAGCAAAATAACAAACTAACACTAGCCTCACAACCCACTTTTCGAATGGAAAGGGTGGGGAAAAAAAAAACTTGCGGATATGAAACAAATTATTTTAGCCCTTCTTCAAGTGCTATGCAAGGGTGAGCAAGCCCAACTTTCTTTGCATGCAATGGATGCCAAATTTCAAAGAATAACAAATGCTAACCTAGCCACACAACCCTCTTCCTAAAGAAGAGATGGGGGAAACAATTAAAAGTAAATAATGGATAATAACAAGCCCTAGCCCCTATTCACTTGCAATGCAAGGGTGGGAAAGTCCAACCTCCCTTGCCTACAAGGAATCGTTGAAAATAAACCTCAAATATAACTTTGAAAATCAAACAAAGAATCAAGTCCAAGAGACTCTCTTGGACTTGTTACAATGACATAAATTTCAAGTTCTTTAAGGTCTGAAACTATGCCCTATGCATCATCAAATCATGGAGATCTTCTTTGATTGTCTAACCTAATAAAACCATGCCACAATGGAGTTGTGATGCAGCAGCCCTATGGCTACAGGATTTCCGTAGCTACGAGCCCCTTCTTCTGTAGACCTGTGACTACAAGCTTCTGCAACGACAGATCTATTGATGCCCTATCAGAGTACACATCTACAAGCATTCTATGCTTTCAGAGGATTTAAAGAGATTGTCGATGTAATGAAGAATTAATAGAAACAATCAATTCAAATTGGTATAGATTTTAGATCCCTTCGTTTATTGACTAAAATTTAGAACATTTATAATGAGAATAAAGTCCAGGGGGTCTCAGCCTCCCCTACTTTATAATGCATTTGCTTGGCCAACACTTCACTGTCGGTACCACTCCAGATCTTCCTTTCCTATGCGTTGCTCTTCCTAGGGAATAAAGTCGTTGCCTTTTGTTATCACATGATGTGTAGCTACCCACTAAAGATATCCTATCCGGGATAGTAGAGGTAAGGTAGTTAATCAGTAATACTGCAAAGGCCTCGTCCACTACTAATGAAAAGATAGTTGTCACACCGGACGAGCTCTTGACACTTTAGATCAATCCAGAGAATGATCAAGGGGGAGACCCTACTAACCTATAAAGGTTAGCGAACCTACTCAAGACACTCTAAGGTGTATGCAATGGATACAAGAGGTGAATAATGAGTAAATTGATCTAGATCTAGAAAGATAAAAGTGTTAGGTGAGGTTAAGGCTAAGTTGGGGAGGCTTACAGTAATGGAAAATTTCCCAACTTGAAGAGAAATGTACCACAAGATGATTAAAGTAGTAGATCTAGATAGATCTAGTCCAAATGAGAAATACCCAAGTTAGATCAACCTAGGGTTTATGCAATTAAGGGCAAAGTGGACCCAAAAGAATAGATCGGGATGTTCAATGACTAGATCTAGATGCTTGAAGTGTAGATCCGTTGATTTGAAGCAGGTTCAAGCATACCCAACTGATAGATCTAAAGGATTGACCAAAAGCCCAAGGAGGGCGTCCCACCTAGAGAAGACTAGTGCTAGATCCAAAGGTGAATGGAGTCGGATTGAGTTGAAACATTAGTCTAGGGTTTTCATATTTATTCCTAAGTGGATTTTAATGGTCGTAATCAAATAAGTGCCTAATCTATCAAAACTAGAAAACTACGTTTTGAAAGAAGAAGGTTTTGTAGTGACAATTAGATTAATCCACATGAAAATAAAATAGATGTAAACGTACCTGGAAATACTTGCTAATAACCTTGTATGGTGATGATCTTTCCTTTCTGATCAATTACGAGCGTTTTCCATGCAATGCCAAGTGAAATCGATTTTCCCTCCAAGAGATCAAGACGCCGTCCTCTAGAGAAAGTGATCTACCAAAGTAAGAATCAATTTGCAAAAAGAGAGAAAATCGATGAAGAAAGAAGCACCGAGCATCAAGATGATCACAAGATACAATAAAGACACTCATTGAACCCAAAACGATTTGTGGAAGAAGTATGGAGCTTAGTCACAATAACACCTATCAGATCACCCTCTTCACCAATGGTGCGACCACCTGCAAAAGTGTTAGCAAAGCATAGATCTGCAAAAATGCTAGAAAGATAAAGACTTTTCAATCTCCATACAATACATTTGGCAAAGCTCCAAGAGTTTTTGCAAAAAATATTTTATTAATCCAAGAGCTCAAGAGCCAAAAGTCATTTTACAATGAGAGCGCATCTCAATATATAGATCTCTCAAGTACATAAAACCGAGATCCAAAAAGATCAAGGGTCAGGATCATAAGATAAGACCACTCTAGTCAACGACTAAGATTAGCCGGATACATAATACATGGATCAACTCAATAATAGAGGGGGGCACACCCACTAAGACGCCCAAGAGAGGGGCGCCCCACATGAAAGATGAGTAAGATATAACATAGCAGATGGTGGGGGCTAGGACATGATATAAGTCCTTCTCTAGCATGGCCCCATGGCACAACAACCATAATTAATGTCAATGTAATAACATAAAGTGACCAAGTGACCAGATCGCGGCCCCTTAAGATGCATCAAAATCGCCCAAAATCATAAGTGTTAGGATGTCTGGACCACATGGAGAGAAAAACAGATGTCGGAGGATGAAAATGACATCAACAATATGCCTCGGACTAATCCCATGCCATTTCCTTGCCTCAATCACCCAAATTGATTTCCTTATTAGCCATTGTCACCATTTTTATATGTCAAAAAGCTGCCTTGGGAAAATAAAAATGCTCATATCTCTCTATTGACTGAACCTAGGCATCAACTGACTGCAAAAATGGAACCGACACCACAACAATATGGTAATATCAAGTGGCTACACACTATGTGCCCCTGTGGCGCCCTAGGAGAACCAAATGTCCACTGAAAAGCATTTTATTTTAATTTACCGAGGCCAGACTGCTGCAAACTGATAAACTGATCCATAAATCCAATGCAAGTGCATGAAACTGAAAATTGAGTGCATCAATGGATTCAAAATGTCCAAATCCACTAGGAATGAGTACGCATACACCATATCTCCATCAAAAATATACGTCAAAGGCCCCATCCATGTCATAATAATAATAATAATAATAATAATAATAAAGCCTGTAAATGTTGATAACCATAAAAATAACGAAAGCCATCATGATAAACCATCATCTAAAGCATGAATATGACTAATGGGCATTGATACACCACAAATAATCATCATCATCCACCATAGGCAAAAACTCATCCTGGACCCTATTGTTGACTTGGTCAAATTGGGTTGACCAGGTAAAAAATGATCAAAATGACAACCCAAATGAAAATCTCCGATGCTGCAAGTACAAAATGGATATAGCATGCTCAATTATCTATGTTAGCAATAAGAATCAAGTATAAGTGGCTTCTATTGGAAATTATAAGCACAATACATATAAATAATATATCCAAATCAAAGTAATTAGTTATTGTAAACAAGAACCTCTAGTGTATACTCATTCATAGATTTGGCCATTTTGCTAGTCAATGGTGAAGGTGAATAAAACAAGGTAAGGTTATGGGAATGACTTGATACTTGACATTGTAAGCATCTACGCTGAAGAAAAAAGGGAACCCACAGAACACATAAGGTGGACTAGGCGAACAATAGGGAATGACAATGTCTCAAAGATAAGTGGAATAGTGAGAATGCTCCACTAGACTCTAGACAAGCAACTTTTTCGAAACAACTTATTTGCACAGCAAAAGACACTAGTTAACCTCCAAAGGTAGGTGCCCTAGAAAGCCTTCTGGGCTTCCAAAAAATGACAAAGACATAACCTCGACAGGTCAGTCTCACCCTATTTCCCTATAGGGGAAAATGAGCCGTACATTATACAATGAATGAGTACTCATTCTTTGGCCATCAACTCTTTTTTTAAGACATTTACTCTATTAACATTTAATTAACTAGCCATCCTCCAAGAGCAGGTGCCCTGAATAGCCTAGAAGGCCTCAGATAATGACTCGATATGACCTCCATTGCCTGCCACTGTCCATAGGTGTGATGGGGTGATCACCCTATTTCCCTTTGGGGGAAACAACCTCACATCATACAAAGGATGAGTGCTCAACTCTTGGCAACTAGATGACTTTATTTACAATAGTGATTAAAAACACTGTTATTTTGTTGGCTAGGCATCCATTTAGATAAAGCATTAAGTTCTGATGTCTTAGTGTCTAAAGTAGTGTAGTCATACTCGGCTCAAACTCACCGAGTGTGACGAGTATGGCCGACTGGCAACCGAGCCGAGTACTTACTGCAGACTCGGTGACCATACTCGCACTCGGCAGAACTCATCAGAACCCGAAAAACTCGTGAGTAACCAGCCAGACTCGGTGGACTCGCGATTACGTGGGAAAGCCATTTTTTTGGTGTCTGTTGAGCTGGAATAAGGCTGTTGACCCACGAAGGTGGTTTTTGGAGGGAAGCGTTGTAGGCTTTAAGAAGTCATCCTCACGGCTTCTCCATTCATTCACCGCGACGGCTTCGAGTTCACTCGACTTCGACGGCATCTCCATTCCTGACTCCACGTTCAACAGTTAGCAAGTTCATCGACAACTTGCACTTTGTGCTTCTGATTATTCTTATACTGCATCTTCTTCTTCTTCTACTCAAAATGAATGGCTCATTGATTCTGGAGCATCTTATCATATGGCTAATGATCAAGCCATCTTTTCTACTATGCATGAATGTAACACCAAACAAATATTTGTTGGTGATGATAGATCTCTAAGTCTTGTAGGATCTGGAACAGCTCCCGTAGAAAATGGTCATTTTAGTGATGTACTATGTGTTCCAAGAATTTCCTGCAATTTGTTGTTAGTCTATCAAATCACTCATTCTGGTGAAGGTAAAATTGTAACGTTTACACCGCACCAAGTTGTAATCAAGGATTTTAAAGATCCTCAAAATGTCCTTGCTACCGAAATTGTTGATGATATTACCAGGTTGTACAAATTTAACAACTTTGCGTCATCACCTTTTCCTTCAGTTTTTGTTGCTCATAGTGATAACTTGAGCAAACTTTGGCTTGAGCGATTTGGTCACTTGAATTATCGCTCATTGCAACAACTATGTAAAGACAATAAGGTGACAGGTCTTTCGATAGTATCTTGCAGGGATGGTGTCTGTTCCAGTTGTGTACTTCGAAAACATCATCGAGACAGTTTTGACAAACGTGCCTCTTGGCATGCCTCGGTTCCCTTGGAACTTGTGCACATTGACTTGTGTGGTTCTCTTCCATCTGCTTCCTTTTCTGGTTTCAAATATTTCTTAACTTTCATTGATGACTACTCCAGACGCACTTGGGTTTATTTCCTAAAACTTCAGAGCGAAGTATTTAACATGTTTTAGACACTGAGAGGGGGGGTGAATTAGTGTAAAGCCAATTTTAAAACTTTTCTTAACTTGTCACAATTAACTACCAATTCATCATCATTTCATAAACATCTTTCACTTCATCATTCACATATCATAAGCATTTGAATCATCAAGAACCATAACACAAAAAAACACAACACCATATAATTTTGTAATCTTTTTGTATTAGTTTTGGACCGACTACAACCGTGAGGTAAAATCAACACCTACTGATACAAAGAGCACTTACTCTTCATCTAGGACCCTGCCTGGTTTTCTTAGACCCTGCTAAGAAGAGTTTGAGGTATCCTAACCTCAAAAGCAAGACAAGCTTGCTTTTACAATTAAAGCTCACTGTCACATCATCTCATCAATCACATCAACATCACCTGTCAAGTGCGCTCACTGCTTTTTATCACTACTGCTGGTCACAAGTCTTCTCATCAATACTGTTGGTCACTGTCAAGTCATCGTACAGCTCCTATCACTGATCATTAATCTCTGCTCTTTATCAACACTGCTGCTGCCATCAACTTGTCATCTCACAATCATGTCTTCTACTGTAGGTGTCTATCATCTTGCTACTTATCAATATAATGTCATCTTGTCATAGTTTGCTCTATATACTTGTCTGTATCATAATCGTCACACACCATTGTCCACTCAGTCATACAAAGGTTTCATCTGTCAATCCTGTATATGTTTGTTGTTGTACAAGTGGACAGTTTGCAGTGGCTGGTAAAGACTTCAAACCAAAACCAACTCTGTGGATCTACAAATACATCCAGGACTTGGTGATCATCTTCAATAACCTGCTGGTTAGATTGGGATATCTTTTCTGCCAGACCTACATAACCACTACCAGAATCAAATAGTGATTACCAGAACACCATAGTGCTGCAAGAATCGATCATTCACCTTCAAATTTGGTTTTCTTGAAACATTAGCTTGAAACTGTAACATACTTGTGCCAAACTGTACAACCCAAAATATCAGAAAGGGACACTTCAATGTGCCTTCTGCCCAGTTCAAAAAGGAGAGTATTGATACTTCCTTGAATCTACAGTTTAGCCCAAAATGAGTGATGCTTGTACAGTCCAAGAGAGAGATGAATACTGAGATGAAATCAGAGCCATCCCTTTGTGTACTTGAACTAAGAATCAAGGTTTGTTGGAATCCAAAGGAAATTTCGTGCTAGGAAACTTCACTATGCTGGGCTCAGTTAATGAACATAGATACTTCAACACTGTTTCGTATCCCTTCAAATTACAAACATTTCATACTGCAGAGGAAGATAAAATATTGTAGCAACCTGAAATTGTTTTCTGTTAGGTACCTCAGTAAATAATCCTGAAATTTAGAACTAAGCATACAAATCTGTAACTTCAAAACTCAGAGGTAAGATGAATGTCACTATTCATTGTCAGAAGGACAGATTCGGAAGGGTTTCTTCCTGTAGCAGCTTCAAAATGATATCTTACTGAGTACTGAGGCAGCCCACGGATTTCAGAGTTCAATCTCGCTTGTTTTCTAATTCCTACAGGTGCATAAGACCATGAGCTAGCTGCTGCTGTAAACTTCATTTACTGCTGCAGAATATACCTGAAACTCAGACCTTAGAGAGGTTCAAATTTGCTTGCTGTGATTGCCTCAGTGGACGAAGGTTAGAGCTGTTGAACTGATGTACAATTCGAATGACCTACTTTGGCTATCTCAGTTCACTTTCAGCATTTATATCAAAAGAAACTTAAACTTGTTGCTCGTATTTGTCCACCTCAGTTAACCTTTGCTGGCCCAATAAGATATCCAATATAAAAGAAACAGGAGCTTCCTTTTATGACTGTAATCCAAAATTCTGAACATATAAACACTTCAAAAAAAACTAACTGTAGCCACACTAAAAAAAATCAGTCTTCTACACCAGCGAAAGTTTGCCTCAGTAACTGAGCTCAGCGAAGGTTTCCACCACAGAAATCTTAGAGCACTTCACCCAAATTCACACACACTGTCTGCTGCAAAGTTCTGGGCTTTTTTGAAAATTCAGGTGTCTCCTACTGCTGCCACCTCAGACTGCAAATTCGGGTCTGTGTTACTACTGGTAGGGTTAGGGTTTACTGCTGCCTCCAAATTTCAGTCAAGTTTATCCGAAAATCCACCAATAGGTTGCCAAAAGAAATGCTGCAAAATTATGGTTTAAGGACTGTGGAAAAGACTCCAAAACAGTCCAAAAGGTTGTCCTCCACCCGAAAAGAAAGAACCAAAAAAAAA
Organism: Pseudotsuga menziesii; assembly: GCA_001517045.1. NCBI lineage: Eukaryota > Viridiplantae > Streptophyta > Pinopsida > Pinales > Pinaceae > Pseudotsuga > Pseudotsuga menziesii. The sequence goes on from LPNX010172161.1 coordinate 314,139, forward strand.
TCAGACTTCAAAAAAAATTCTGCTGCTGCGTTTTACACAGTGGACTACTCCCCTCTGCGTCTGCCTCAGTAGGCTGTCCGAAATTCCTTAGAACTCGCACGAAATTTTCTTATTTCAAAATGAATTTTGATGGGGTATTTATAGTGATTTTTCACTATAATTTGGAGCCGACTTGTCAATTTTTTAATTTTCATTGTTTTTTGTTTGGAGCCGACTTCAAGGTGTGTAAGGTAAGTTTTATTTTTGTTTTTATTTTGTCAAAAAAAAACACTTCAAAGTCAAACTTGTCCACCTGTGTTACTTTTATTTTTATGTTTTTCATTTTTGTATTTGTCACACAAACCCTTCCTTCATTCTTTGTCATTATTTCCCTGCCACATCATCAAGGTTCATAGCGTGTCCACTACATCACTTCTTAAGGTTTGCAAGTCATTAGGTGGCATACAACACCTTCACCCCAACTTCAAGGGTGTGTATTCAAAGTTACCATCATTTAGTGTGTCTAGGTGGCCAAGTGCTATCATGCCACCCTATGTGGGTGCCAAGTCTTTTCATGTGCTCAGGACCATCTTTAAGACCTCATGACCACCTCATCATGCCATCTAACCATGTCAAGTACAAGTAGTGGGATCCATGATCTTTGGAAAGGAATCAGAGTCTTCGTCATGGGTTTCAAGTCCTCATGGGCGTCTTCAACATACCAAGGACATGTTCATGGATTCCATAACATGTCAGCGATCTTACAAGGTCATCATCATCATATAAGAGCTCCGTGACCCCGTCAAGGGTTGCAAGGTCATCAAACCACTCAGTGTGGGTCCAAGGACTTCTTCAGGGCTTCTTCATCCACCTCAACCACACCATGAGGTCTCCAAGGGCCAAAGTCCATCGTGCCATCACTTGTGGGGTAGATGGGCCTTCTTCTGGGGTACCATGACACCATCAAAGCATAAATGACCACATAATGGGTCATTAATGCTTCTCCATCGTCTACCAAGGCTTCAAGATCATCTCCAAGTTCTTCAATGTCTTCAGCAAGGTGGTGGCTTCAAGATCCAAGCTTTTGGGTACAGGGACCTTGTCAACTGGGTACAAGGTGCTTCAAGGCACAAACCCACATTGTAGGGGATCCAAAGCACTATAAGGTGCAAAACCACTTTGTAAGGGGTCAAGGCACTGCAGGTGGGACTTGGTGGCATCAATGACATCCTGTGGGGCCACTGCAAGTCCATGTTGGCATCAATGACAATTTCATCAACAATCTCCCCCTTTGTCATTGATGACAACAACTCATGCTCCCCTTGTGAGCATGCTCTCCTTTTGTCTTCATCTCTCCCCTTTTGGCATCAATGGCAAAGGGTGTCTACATACCTGTGTCTGAAATCTCTAATCACTACTGACTACTCCCCCTCTCAATATGCACGATCCTAGGACCTGTCTGTATACCTGGAGTAACCATCCTTTCTTCGTTGAGTTCATCCTCCAGCCTTATGAACTCAAGGTGTGCTAAGGTCTATGAGAGACCTTACATTTGGCTTGCCATATGGCAGCCATCCTCCCTGCTCTGATCAACTTCTCCTATCTACAACTGCTCGGTCTTCTTCATCCATACTTGCCTTTTGGAATCTGTCCTTTCAGCATTTGTTCCTTCATCTGTACTCGCTTTCCTTGATGAGCTGTATAGGAAGTTTCTCAAGGGTTGTTTCCGTGTACTCTAACAATCTTGAGCTTTATGCCCAAGGCCACTGCAGCTATAACACCTCATCATACGACAATATGCAACAATGTGGCCAACATTCTTGCATGTCCAGCACTTGACTGAGCTGTTGGAACTTCTAACACTTCTTTGATCAGCTTCATTTCTCCATGCTTGAGCATATTCCTGACTGTAGACATTTGTCTTCTGATCTTCAAATCTTCTTGTTGATGTATATGAAGTACTCCTTCTTAGTTGACTTCTTTGACTTGCACATTCTTGGGCCTTGTGGCCAAATCCACTGCAGGTGTAGCATCTCAATGTGTGACATGTGGCAGCAACATGTCTGACTTGATTACATGTCCAACATCTAACTGAGTCATTGGGGCTTCCAGCTCTTCTTCTTCCATAGAATCTACAATCCATAGCCTTATGACCAAAGTTAGAACAAAAATAACAATAACCATTGAAGCCACTTTCATACCTGGGTCTTGGAGTTGTTTCTTTTATGAAGTTGCTTTAAGGAATAGACCTAACTCCTTGTTTCATCTTTGAACTTCCAAAGTCCTTGTTGTCATGTGCAGGTGCATGGGGAGCAACTTTGGCACGGGGAGCAACTTTGGACATTGATGGACCTGCTTCTAGAGTCTTCAGAGACCAAGTGTCATCTTCAGATTTTTCTTTGTTCTTCTTGTAACCAAGACCAGTTTTGTCGAGTGGAGATCTTTGGAAATCTAAGATCTTATCTAGGACAATTGAACTGTCATGTAACTTGACCAAGGCTTCGTTCTTCTTACCTTTCTTCCTGAGACCAACTACCTCCATTTCCAACTTCTGGACTGTCTCCTCCTTTTCTTCCAACTGACTCTTTAGGATTTCTTCTATCCTCTTGGCTTCCTCCAGCTGAGTCTTCAGATCATGATTGACCTCTCTAGTTTCTTCAAGCTCTTGAGCAGGATTTTCTAGTTCTTCCTTTTGACTGATCAATTGAGTCTTTAATTGTTCAACTTCAGCATCCTTGTCTTTCATTCGATCTCGCAACTCTTTGTCCTTGTCTTTGAGCTTTACAAGCAAAACTTTCATTGACATGGTCTTCTACTGATATTCATTCACGGAGTCCAGGATTTTCTTTTTGAACCTTGTGAAGTCACTCTGGGTCAAATTTATTGTGTTCAAGAACCAGTTGGCTCTGAGATCAATATTCAACAACGTGAGATGTATCTCATGTGCAGTCTTTGATAGCCCTTCATCATCTTCTGCAAGAACCTTTTCAATTTCATCACACAAGCTATCATTATAATCACAAGAGTCCATACCTTTACTGGAGTCCTCTTCTTGATTGAGCTCTTCTGGGGGCTTGTCTTTTGATTCCTGATCTGTCTTTTCGGGTTCTGGTCTTGCCTTCTGATACTCACTCCCCAACTTGAACCATAGGTCTTTTGCCGAAGTGTACTCTCCTACACTTTCCTTCACTGAGCTAGGAAGTCCATCCATGAGGAACTTCAAGGCTGTAGTGTTGTCCTTCATTGCTTCCTTCTGTGCAGCTGATTTTCCTTTCTTGTTTGATGGAGCGGGTGGATTGATAACAATTTCCCAAATACCAAACTTCTTCAGATAAGCCTTCATTTTGCTCCTCCAACTGAAATAATCTGTAACATAAAGTATAGGCACATCATTGCTTGATGACTCTTTCTTTTCCTCCATTGTGTCTTAGGATCTCCTTCAAGCTTGCTAGGCTTGTGACGAAGGCCGGCTCTGATACCAATTTTTAGACATTGAGAGGGGGGGTGAATCAGTGTAAAGCCAATTTTAAAACTTTTCTTAACTTGTCACAATTAACTACCAATTCATCATCATTTCATAAACATCTTTCACTTCATCATTCACATATCATAAGCATTTGAATCATCAAGAACCATAACACACAAAAACACAACACCATATAATTTTGTAATCTTTTTGTATTAGTTTTGGACCGACTACAACCGTGAAGTAAAATCAACACCTACTGATACAAAGAGCACCTACTCTTCATCCAGGACCCTGCTTGGTTTTCTTAGACCCTGCTAAGAAGAGTTTGAGGTATCCTAACCTCAAAAGCAAGACAAGCTTGCTTTTACAATTAAAGCTCACTGTCACATCATCTCATCAATCACATCAACATCACCTGTCAAGTGCGCTCACTGCTTCTTATCACTACTGCTGGTCACAAGTCTTCTCATCAATACTGTTGGTCACTGTCAAGTCATCGTACAGCTCCTATCACTGATCATTAATCTCTGCTCTTTATCAACACTGCTGCTGCCATCAACTTGTCATCTCACAATCATGTCTTCTGCTGCAGGTGTCTATCATCTTGCTACTTATCAATATAATGTCATCTTGTCATAGTTTGCTCTATATACTTGTCTGTATCATAATCATCACACACCATTGTCCACTCAGTCATACAAAGGTTTCATTTGTCAATCCTGTATATGTTTGTTGCTGTACAAGTGGACAGTTTGCAGTGGCTGGTAAAGACTTCAAACCAAAACCAACTCTGTGGGTCTGCAAATACATCCGGGACTTGGTGATCATCTTCAATAACCTGCTGGTTAGATTGGGATATCTTTTCTGCCAGACCTACATAACCACTACCAGAGTCAAATAGTGATTACCGGAACACCATAGTGCTGCAAGAATCGATCATTCACCTTCACATTTGGTTTTCTTGAAACATTAGCTTGAAACTGTAACATACTTGTGCCAAATTGTACAACCCGAAATATCAGAAAGGGACACTTCAATGTGCCTTCTGCCCAGTTCAAAAAGGAGAGTATTGATAATTCTTTGAATCTACAGTTCATCCCAAAATGAGTGATGCTTGTACAGTCCAAGAGAGAGATGAATACTGAGATGAAATCAGAGCCATCCCTTTGTGTACTTGAACTAAGAATCAAGGTCTGTTGGAATCCAAAGGAAATTTCGTGCTAGGAAACTTCACTATGCCGGGCTCAGTTAATGAACATAGATACTTCAACACTGTTTCGTATCCCTTCATATTACAGACATTTCATACTGCAGAGGAAGATAAAATATTGTAGCAACCTGAAATTGTTTTCTGTTAGGTACCTCAGTAAATAATCCTGAAATTTAGAACTAAGCATACAAATCTGTAACTTCAAAACTCAGAGGTAAGATGAATGTCACTGTTCGTTGTCAGATAGAAGGACAGATTCGGAAGGGTGTCTTCTTGTAGCAGCTTCAAAATGATATCTTACTGAGTACTGAGGCAACCCACGAATTTCAGAGTTCAATCTCGCTTGTTTTCTAATTCCTACAGGTGCATAAGACCATGAGCTAGCTGCTGCTGTAAACTTCATTTATTGCTGCTGAATATACTTGAAACTCAAACCTTAGAGAGGTTCAAATTTGCTTGCTGTGATTGCCTCAGTGGACGAAGGTTAGAGCTGTTGAACTGATGTACAATTCGAATGACCTACTTTGGCTATCTCAGTTCACTTTCAGCATTTATATCAAAAGAAACTTAAACTTGTTGCTCGTATTTGTCCACCTCAGTTAACCTTAGCTGGCCCAATAAGATATCCAATATAAAAGAAACAGGAGCTTCCTTTTATGACTGCAATCCAAAATTCTGAGCATATAAACACTTCAAAAAAAACTAATTGCTGCCATAGTAAAAAAAATCAGTCTTCTACACCAACGAAAGTTTGCCTCAGTAGCTGAGCTCAGCGAAGGTTTCCACCACAGAAATCTTAGAGCACTTCACCCAAATTCACACACACTGTCTGCTGCAAAGTTCTGGGCTTTTTTGAAAATTCAGGTGTCTCCTACTGCTGCCACCGCAGACTGCAAATTCGGGTCTGTGTTACTACTGGTTGGGTTAGGGTTTACTGCTGCCTCCAAATTTCAGTCAAGTTTATCTGAAAATCCACCAATAGGTTGCCAAAAGAAATGCTGCAAAATTATGGTTTAAGGACTGTGGACAAGCCTCCAAAACAGTCCAAAAGGTTGTCCTCCACCCGAAAAGAAAGAACCAAAAAGAAATCAAACTTCAAAAAAAATTCTGCTACTGCGTTTTACACAGTGGACTGCTCCCCTCTACGTCTGCCTCAGTAGGCTGTCCGAAATTCCTCAGAGCTCCCACGAAAATTTCTTATTTCAAAATGAATTTTGATGGGGTATTTATAGTGATTTTTCACTATAATTTGGAGCCGACTTGTCAATTTTTTAATTTTCATTGTCTTTTGTTTGGAGCCGACTTCAAGGTGTGTAAGGTAAGTTTTATTTTTGTTTTTATTTTGTCAAAAAAAAACACTTCAAAGTCAAACTTGTCCACATGTGTTACTTTTATTTTTATGTTTTTCATTTTTGTATTTGTCACACAAACCCTTCCTTCATTCTTTGTCATTATTTCTCTGCCACATCATCAAGGTTCATAGGGTGTCCACTACATCACTTCTTAAGGTTTGCAAGTCATTAGGTGGCATACAACACCTTCACCCCAACTTCAAGGGTGTGTATTCAAAGTTACCATCATTTAGTGTGTCTAGGTGGCCAAGTGCTATCATGCCACCCTATGTGGGTGCCAAGTCTTCTCATGTGCTCAGGATCATCTTTAAGACCTCATGACCACCTCATCATGCCATCTAACCATGCAAGTACAAGTAGTGGGATCCATGATCTTTGGAAAGGCATCAGAGTCTTCGTCATGGGTTCCAAGTCTTCATGGGCTTCTTCAACATACCAAGGACATGTTCATGGGTTCCATAACATGTCAGCGATCTTACAAGGTCATCATTATCATATAAGAGCTCCGTGACCCCGTCAAGGGTTGCAAGGTCATCAAACCACTCAGTGTGGGTCCAAGGACTTCTTCAGGGCTTCTTCATCCACCTCAACCACACCATGAGGCGTCCAAGGGCCAAAGTCCATCGTGCCATCACTTGTGGGGTAGATGGGCCTTCTTCTGGGGTACCATGACACCATCAGAGCATAAATGACCACATAATGGGTCATTAATGCTTCTCCATCGTCTACCAAGGCTTCAAGATCATCTCCAAGTTCTTCAATGTCTTCAGCAAGGTGGTGGCTTCAAGATCCAAGCTTTTGGGTACAGGGATCTTGTCAACTGGGTACAAGGTGCTTCAAGGCACAAACCCACGTTGTAGGGGATCCAAAGCACTATAAGGTGCAAAACCACTTTGTAAGGGGTCAAGGCACTACAGGTGGGACTTGGTGGCATCAATGACATCCTGTGGGGCCACTGCAAGTCCATGTTGGCATCAATGACAATTTCATCAACAACGTGTTCTTGGCCTACAAGGCCCTTGTTGAAAAACAATCTGGTCATCAAATTATTAAGTTAAGATTTGATAATGGAGGAGAATATGTTAATAAAAAGTTCACTACTTTCTGCACTGAACAAGGAATCCAACAACAACACACTGTTCCATATACACCACAACAAAATGGTGTAGCTGAATGGAAGAACCACACTATAACAAAAATGGCTAAATGTATGATCCTATCTAAGGGACTGAGTCTACAATTTTGGGTTGAGGCCATAAATTGTGCAAATTACATAGTTAATAGCACACCCACTAAAATTTTACAAGGTATAACACCGAAAGAAGCATGGAGTAAAATTAAACCAGATGTAAGTCACTTCCATGTGTTTGGTAGTGAAGCATGGGCTCATATTCTGGATGAAAAACGGAAAGCATTGCAGCATAAAAGTGAAAAGTGCATATTGGTTGGATATTCTGAAGATGGAAAAGGTTATCGACTTCTTCAGCCACATTCTCATGATATAATCATTAGAAGAGATTTTAAATTTGATGAAAATCTCTTGGCCTGCGAACCTAACTTGGCGGTTCTGCCATATTTGGCCTACGAGCCTGATTCGACGATTGTGCCTTCTCCTTCCAACTTCCTTGACAGATTTCCAACTCCAGTTTCTGATGATGACAGTGAGGATTAAAATCCACCTCCGCCTGCTCATGTTCCTCCAATTGTACAAGCACCAATGCTTCCTCAATGGGTCTGTTCAACATGTGAAGCAGCTGGTGATCTTGTCGGTGATCCTAGAGATCAACGTCGAACGCGTTCTCAATTTCAGCGAGTCTCTTTTCTTTTGGCTCAAGTTTCCGAGAATCATGATCCAGAAACTTTTGCAGAAGCTTCAGGAAATCCAGATTGGGATGCAGCTATGGATGAAGAATATCGTTCCTTAATGGCAAACAATACTTGGGATATTGTTCCTCTTCCAAAAGGAAGAAAAATTATCAGATGTAAATGGGTCTATAGAACTAAGTATGCATCAGATGGAAGTGTTGAAAGACTTAAGGCAAGGTTAGTTGCCAAAGGTTTTTCCCAGGTTGAAGGGATTGACTACAACAAAACCTTTGCTCCTGTCACAAAAATGAACTCCATCCGCCTTGTTCTTTCCCTTGCAGCCTTACATAGCTAGGAAGTCCATCAAATGGATGTCAAGTCTGCATTCTTACATGGTGATTTACAGAAGGAAATTTACATGGAACAACCTCCTGGCTATGTTCAGGATAACTCTAGCCTTTTCTGTTGCCTTAAGAAATCCTTCTATGGCCTTAAGTAAGCTCCTAGAGATTGGTATGCCAAAATGGATAGCTTTCTCCTTGACACTGGTTTTTCTAGATGCCATTCTGACCCTAATGTCTATACCAAGAAAGTAGGAAACCATCTCATCATACTTATTCTTTATGTTGATGATCTTATCCTTACTAGTAGTGACCCTAAACTTTTAACCCATGTGAAATCCAGTCTTAAGCAAAATTTTGAAATGTCAGACTTATAACATTTGCATTATTTTCTTGGTCTTCAAGTCTTGCAAACCAAAGAAGGAATCTTTCTTTCCCAGTCTAAGTATGCTTGTGACCTTCTTCGTCGCTTTCACATGGAAGATTGTAAACCAGCCCATTCTCCCTTCTAGTCTGGAGTCAAACTTTCTGCCACTTGTACTTCACCTGAAGTAGATGCCACCTTGTATCGTCAGCTTGTTGGTAGTCTCTTATACTTGACTCATTCCCGTCTCAACCTTTCCTTTGCCGTTGGTCGTGTTGCCCGTTATATGCAAACACCTCATGAAAGTCACTAGAAAGCAGCAAAAATAATACTTCGATATATTCGAGGTACAATTCAGTTTGGGATTCATTATAGTACAGGGGGGAAACCTTTGTTGGTTGGTTTCACTGATTCAGATTGGGCCGCCGATCTTGATGATCGAAAGTCTACTGCATGTTATGTTTTCAGTCTAGGATCTGGACCTGTCACTTGGGCTTGTAAGAAACAACAAGGTCTTGTTCTTTCTTCCGCAGAAGCAAACTATTGAGCCGTAGTTAATGCCAGTCAGGAAGCTTTATGGCTTTGACAGATCCTTTCAGAGTTTGGATTCGAGCAACAACAACCTACTCCACTTTGGTGCGACAGTCAAAGTGCCATCAAGCTTGCCAAAGATCTATCTTTACATCAACGTAGCAAACACATTGAGCTACATATGCACTTCATCAGAAATCTTGTTCATGATCGTGTTCTTGAAGTGCTCTATTGCCCTACAGATGATCAAGTTGCAGACATCTTCACCAAGTCTTTTATAGAAGCAAAGTTTTCTAAACTTCGATCTATGTTGGGAGTTCAGGAATGTGTCATTAAGGGGGGATAGGCTCTAATGCCTCCTTCCTTCTCTTAATAGTGTCACTTTTGTAAATCCTTCAATCCTATCCCAAGTTGTTGTTAAGGGGGGATGTTAGGATATTTAGACGCTTACGAGTTAGTTAAGATCAACTTGTATAATATATCCGTTAGGTAAAGTGTGTTTCTTTAGTATGCATTTGTAAATATTCTAATTCGATGGTCACGATATGTTCTAGACATAGAATGATTTGACGGTTCAACTTCTCTTAGATCATACCTACCTTTGATCCGTGGCTTAACAGCCAATTGGTCCATGATCTCTATTTAAAGAGCATGGAGGGTCCTTGGCTAGTTGATAGATTATGAGAAGCTCATTTGTAACTTTCTTTCTTTTGCATAATACATTGCTCCATGTAGCTATTTGGCTGGGGCCGTGGACTGTTTCCCTCTCGAGGGTTTTAACCACGTCAAAACATCAATGTGTTGATCTGTGATCTGTTTGTGTGAGTGGCTACTCTAGGTGTTCAGTCTTTTAGGCATACCTTGTGTACCCGAACACCCCATTATGCTGCACCATTCACACTTAGCAAGTTCACCGTTCACCATTCAACGGCTTCTTGTCAAGGGTTTAGGCTTCGCGTCGAGGGGTTCATTGTTAAGCATCGTTCAACACCGTTCAGGCTTCGCGTCGAGGCGTATGACCCAGGTAATTGTCTTAATGTTTAATGTTAATTTTTTTTTAATGTTTAATGTTTTTTTTAATGTTTAATGTTAATTTTTAATGTTTAATGTTAATTTTTTATAAAGTTTATAAAGTTTTTTTAATGTTTCGTTTTTATTTTAAGTTTTTATGTTTTTAAGAATTGTTAAATTTTGTTAGATTTTGACATTTGTTTTCTTTTTTTAATTTTAGATATGTTTTAATTTTTTAATGTTATTTTAAAAAAATTATGTTAATTTTTATTTAAGTTTTTAAATGTCGTATTTTTTTTTTTAATGTTTTTGTTAGTTTTTGGTTTATTTATTTATGTTTTAATTTTTAAACGTTTTTAATGTTATTTTTATAGTTTTTAACTTTTTAATGTTATTTTTTTAAATTTTTTTTATGTTTTTGTTTTTTACCTACAGGCCTGTGCATGCTTCCATCACAGCCCACAGGCCTCCCAATTTAATTTAATGTATTTATAAATTTATTTTAGTTTTAAATCAATTTAAATTGTTTTTAAGTTTTAATTATTTTTTGTTTTGGTTTTGGAACTTGTGGAGGCTTCCATCACAGCCCATAGGGCTGTAGGATGCCCCCTGTGGCTGCCTACAGGCTTGTAGGCTGTGATGGCAGCATCCAGAACCTGCCAAAAATAAATTAATTTTATTTACAAAATATCAGTTCACTTTAATTCAAATAAAATTCATTCTAGTTTTTTTTTCCACTCAGGATCCATGGCACCTAGGAGAACACCTAGAAGGCCTCTTGATAAAGCATAGGAACAATGTGTTTGGGTGGTCCCAGGGCAAGGCAATAAAGTAAAGTGCAATTATTGTCCAACAAATATGTATGGGTGCATAAACAAGTTAAAACACCACCTAGCTCGAGCTGTGTGCAAAGATGTTGTAGTTTGTGATAGGTGCCCTGAAGAAGTCACAGCGGAAATGTATGATGCTTTGGAAAGTATCAAAGAACAAATTGCCAAAAGATCTAGGCTGAGGTTTGAAACTGCAGGTATTAGTAGATCTCCAATGGGACCTCCAGGTAGTTGCTCATCAAATGTTCCACCAAGTCCATCTATCACCTCTCCTTTTTTCCTCCCTCGTACCTCCCCAGGATCTCAACCAACATTGGACAGCTTTAATGAAATGAAAAGGAAGGAAACAGATATGGCAGAGAGGAAGTTTTGGTACCATGACAGCCTCTCATTTAACCTTGCAAGGTCTCCTTTTTATCAGCCCATGATAGATGCTATTGCAGGCGTTGGCCCTAGATACAAAGACCCCTCTTACAGTACACTTAGGGGGAAAGATCTAGATGAGGAGTCGCGGAGTATCAAGGAACAGTTTGAGAGCATTAAAAGCTCATGGGAGTTTACAGGTTGCACAATCTTGTCTGATGGGTGGACAGATCAGAGGAATAGAACAATCATAAATTTCCTTGTGGCTTTCCCTAAAGGAACCATGTTCTTGAAATCCGTTGATGCATCTTCACATGTGAAAGATGCAAATCTGATTTTTACATTGTTAGCAGAGGTTGTGGAAGAACTGGGGGTCAAACATGTTGTCCAAGTAATCATGGACAACGCTGCAAATTATGTGGCAACAGGTAAATTGATTTGTGCAAAATACCCTACTATTTTTTGGACCCCTTGTGCTGCCCACTGTATAGATTTGATGTTGGAGGACATTGGGAAGTTGGCATGGGTGCAAGATGTTGTTCACGAGTGCAAACAAATAACCAAATACATTTATAACCATGCTTGGGTGTTGAGCCTTATGAGAGAGTACACAGAAGGTGAGCTCAGTCGCCCTGTTGTCAAACGGTTTGCAACAAACTTTCTCTCCCTCCAAAGCCTTCTTAATGAGTACCAAGCATTGAGACGAATGGTTAGTAGCAAGGAATGGATACATTATAAAGATAGCACAAAACCAGATGCAATGGCTATGAGTTTGTCTGTCCATAGAGATAGTTTATGGGAGGAAGTCACTGACATTGTTAGCATGACAGAGCCACTTGTGAAAGTGTTGAGGATAAACCACCAATGGGATATGTTTATGAGGGGATGGACAGGGCCAAAGAGTCCATCAAGGCCATCTATAAAGGTGATGAATCTAAATATTTCCCTCTATGGCATATTATTAATTCCAGGTGGGATAGGCAACTACATTCACCATTACATGCAGCAAGGGCATATCTCAATCCAAGCATATTCTATAATGTTGGGTCTAAAAATCAAAAAGATCCTGAGGTGATGAGAGGTGTGATGCTATGCATTGAGAGGATGTACCCAAGTCAAGAGATTCAAGACCAAATCAATCTGCAACGAGATATGTACACAGAATCATCTGGCATGTTTGGATTTAGCTCAACACAATGTCTTAGGGATAAGAAAGTGCCACGTAAGATTCAATTACGTAAATCAATAATAAAAAAATCACTATTTTTTTTTCATGTTTGACATTGCAAAACTTGTAATCTTTGTTTGTTTGGTTTTTATAACAACCCATTGGTCGTTAGACTGTGGCACTGAGGCACCACAACTACAGGAATTTTCCATCAAAAGCCTGAGTCAGCCTTGCAGTGCGTCAGGTTGTGAGTGTAATTGGTCAGTATTCGAGCACATCCACACCAAAAAGCACAACAGGTTAGAGCATGAGAGGTTGGAGAAGTTGGTCTACAGATACTACAACCTTCGGATGCTCACAAAACAGTTGCGAGCAAAGGATTTGGATCCAATTTTATTTGATCAGATTGATCTAGTATCTAATTGGGTAGTGGAAAATGGTAATTGGTCAGTATTCGAGCACATCCACACCAAAAAGCACAACAGGTTAGAGCATGAGAGGTTGGAGAAGTTGGTCTACAGATACTACAACCTTCGGATGCTCACAAAAAAGTTGCGAGCAAAGGATTTGGATCCAATTTTATTTGATCAGATTGATCTAGTATCTAATTGGGTAGTGGAAAATGAAGCTCCTACTGATTTGAGTTGGCTTGATGAAGAGACTGAGGGTCCCTCTGGTGTTCCATTTTCCGAAATGGAAACACCAAACACACCTCCATCATAGTTGATTTTTCAGTCTAGTTATGTTGGTACTAGCTCTACTAGGGCCTATGCTAGGCAATCTACTACTCGTAGCCATGCATGAGACTCGAGTTTGGACTTGGAGACACTATCTTTTTTTATTGTCAGCTAGCTATGTTTTGAGTTATGTATTTGAACTTTGAAGTTTGAACTTGGTACTATTTTAGAATGTGTTCAAGGAATCGTTTTTCATTTCACTATTTTGCATAGAAATATGAAATATGGTATTAAGGAGTGTCAAATCTTGTGTTATAAGTTATCATTGATCAATTTTTATGAGATGATCAAATGATTTTTTGCATAGAATTGTTTATATTACTTATATGAATTAGAAATGTCATTACATATGTTTTTTGTGCACAGAAATTACTATATTTTTATTTTTTTAATATTTGTCGAGTCTGAACCGAGTCTTATCCTAGTCGGCGAGTCTGCTGAGTCCCAAGCCAACCAAGTATTTGCCGAGTCCGAGTCTGACTACACTGGTCTAAAGACACTTTTGGTAAAGACTACTTGTGTTCAAGACCTAAGGGAAGACAATCCCTGTGATTAAAATCACATAAACCAACACCGAAACACAATTTAAACATGGAGACCTATTCCAACATAGAGTTGAAGGTGGGGGGACTCCTAGATGTCACTAGTCAAGTTACAAGTCAAGGTTAAACAAAAACAAGGGAAGGAAACAAATGGATGGAGACAGTGAAAATGGTGCCAAGGCTAGCAAGTTGTGTCCCTAAAGGGAAACGACCAAATCCATACTAAGAGTAGGGCATGACCAATGAGTATACAAAAGAATCTCATGAACATAGCAATTAGATCACTTATATTTTAGATTTCAATGAAAACCAATAAAATATCGCCAACATACAACCACTATCAACCAAGTCTCACTACTAAAATAGACAACAGAGCATAACCAAAATCCACTTGTACATATCCATATATCGCCTTTGTTATACACCTGCATTCAATCTGAACAATCTAAAAGGCACATAAACATTGTTGTTGCTATACATCATGGCCACTGTCATAAACTCTACTCTAGGACATGAAAGTGACTAACTCAATCATCAAATTTGGGGGCATGACGCTTAGTCATGGCATGGAACTAATCAAACTAAATGCTCTAAAACCACTGAATGAGAGTGATTATCAACTCGAATCTCATCACTTGCTGATCTCAAAGTAAAGGATTGGCTCAAAAATATGCTCAAGACTGCTCAGGAACAATGGCATCCCAACTATTATGTATGTGACGATGCCTCCTTTCTCCACTCTCTAGAGCACAATCTGCCAATCGACTAACCAACCAACCAACGAATACCTTCTCCTTTGCAATCAATTTATTTTAAACCCCTTTATTCAGTCCCTCCAATTTCAATTTGGAGAGGCTAACAATTTTGACACTTCAACTTCCTTGGTCGTTTAGAAAACGATCCTCTTCCCATAGCATATGACCCATTGTTGGTTATGGAGTCCACATAAAACACGTGGATCTGCAACCTACCTTAGTTCATGTGAATACTCTCCTAGTAGCGGATCTGCAACTTCGGCAATAGGTATCAGTAGCATGGATCTGCAACAACCTTATTTCATCCTACAACAATGTTATCACACACTGTAGCTACCCACTAAAGGTATCCCATCTAGGACGGTAGAGGTGAGGTAGCTAACTGGTGACACCGCAAGGGCCTCGTCCACTACGGATGAAAGGTAGTTGTCACACCGGACAAGCTCTTGTCCCTTTCGATCAATCTGGAGAATGACCAAGTAGGATACCCTACTAGCCCAAGAAGAATAGCACACCTACTCAATACACTCCCTGGGTTAAACAATGAACAAAAATGGGAGAGACAGTGAGGTAATCTAGATCTAGGAAATAGATGTGGTATAGGAGTTAAGGCAAAGTTGGGGAGGCTTAACAAATAAGGAAAAAGGACCAACTTGATAGGGAAAGTACCACAATGATTTTAGGAAAATAGATCTAGGAAGATCTACCCATTCATGAAAGGAACCTAAAGGGACCCGTCACCCACCTAGGGTTTATGCAAAAGTGGACATGGTGGACCCAAGAAGGTAGATTGGGGCAAGGAATAACAAGATCGGGACACTTGAAAGGTAGATTTATGAAAATCAAATGGGTTAAAGCATACCCAACTAATAGATATGAAGATTTGGCCACCCACCTGTTATCACAAATCTTGTAGTTGCCTCGTAGGGTGATCCTATCCAGGATAGCAGAGGAAAGACAACTAAAGTCGCGACCTACGATATCCAAGACCTCTAAAAGAACTCAGATGTCAAGCAAATCAAGGACATTGACAACTTCGGACTCGGTGAAAATGCTAAGCCCAGGGGGCGTCCCTATAACCAAGATCCCTAAAAATGAGGAAGGAAAGTAGATAGTCCATGGAAACTTGATTAAATATCTTAGTATTGTACTTAATTAGAGTTTTGCGCAGTTACTAAGAGATTACGAGGATCTGTGTGAAAATCCCCAATTTACCCTAGGGTTTTTTAGCATGGAAATTGGATATAGGGGTAAATGGTGCAATTAAGTGAAATTGGACCCTTGAATTGATTGATCAGTGTAAGATAAGGTAGTTAGAGGTGAAACTAGCAATGCCTAGTTTGCGGATCTAAAAATACCCAATCCTCCCAAGGAGGGTGTCTTCCCATAAGAAGCAGACCGGTGTGTTAGGTGGGCAAATGGAGCCCAATGATCGTGAAAATTTAGATTTAGGGGTTTTATGATTATTCCAAAGTGGGTTTTAAATTTTTAAGTTTTATATACCGTCGTAAACTAGAGCCTACTGATCTAAGAAATGAGGGTTTTAAATGAGGGTTTGATGAAAGGAAAATGCAACCCTATTCAAATACTGAGAAAAAAAATAGATCTTACCTAGGAGAAACGTACCTCATGTTTTCGAGAATGAATGTCGAAGTGCTGAAGATTATTTCTAGGTTGATCAAGTGGAGCAACGATGAAAATCTAGCTGTGTTGAAATCGCCCTAGGAAGCCAAATGTGCCCTCTCTCTTGCCAATACAAGTAAACAACAATGAGATCGGGAAGAAAAATGAAAAATGCTGACGAGAAGTAAGCAAATAAGAGTAAGAAATCATAAGATAGAAATACTCCTTGTAACCACCAATCTGAAAAGAAGAGCAAGGTGGGCATCTCCCACAGGTGTGCCCCTCTCCAAATTGACTTCTCTACCAAACATATAAAATGGATCCAAGAAAAATATGCCACAAATTCACCAATAATCTCCAATGCAAATGAGAAATAATGTCAGTCAATCATAAAGAACATTCTTCATTCATCCACAAAAGACGAGATCCCAGAATTTTTTTTTTATAATAGCCAATGGTGTCAAATTTCCCCATGGGATACAATGAGAGGGGTCTCTTCTTTATATAGCTTTTGAGAGACGTGAACCCTAACTTTATTTTACATCCGATGGTTGAGATTATAACATCATTAACTGTGGGGATCAATTTTACATGGATCAAGTTGACTAGATCAAGGGGGTGCACTTTTTGCCCAATGATGCCTTGTCTAAGTCAAAACATAGGATAACATAAGATATAACATTATAATACATCAAGGGGATCATGTTAAGGGCTAAATTCTCCCTAGGTCCCATTACAATATCAAATCATAAGATATAACAATGTGATACATCATATAGCCAAGGTAAGGGGTGGCCTTTTGGGGGATGTCCTCACTAGATGAGCGAAAATAAATAATCCCGGACAAAATGTTGACTGAAACTGGTGAAGAAATGCCCGGAGAGTCATAATACATCATCTAGATAGATTTCCCTACCATTTCCTTGACCAAACAAGCCAAATCGATTTTTCCAATGATTTCCTAGTTCATTTTCTGATGGTACGACCTCTTAAAATCATAAAATTCATCATATCTTCATTCAAGATAGGAACTAGGCAAAACTGACTACTCATACCCCATAGACCACTATGGTGCTCTAGGAGAACCAAAATAACTGCAATAATAATATAATCTATTATCTGAGCAATAATAAAGTGATAATAATACTTGATCATGCAATCTGAGGCCAAACTCTGAAAACTGGAACCGCGGTGTTGGTCCTGGGCATATATGGAGTAAATATAAGCACTGTTATTTTTCTAGCCACTACATTGGGAACCATGTTTGACTTGGTCAACTAGGTTGACCAGGTCAAAATACCCAAACTAAAGGTGAGATGATGAACTAGGATGAACCTGCATGCATCCAAGGTAAGAACTACTCCAATATGTATATTAAAATCCAACTTTAATCATGCTATTCAGAATCATGGTGACAATAATAATAATAATAACAACCAGTAATATATACCTATGTTTTTGAGTAATCATTGAATCTTCTGGAAGTCTCTTGCATATGCCATACTTACAAAGTTTAAACAGTTTGCCAGTGCTAGGTGAAGATGGAAAACAAGGCTAAAGCAAAGGGTGATGACCTTTAGTTGGTTTTGACCATGTGATCTCTCTGAATGATAAAAAATACACTCAACTAAAATGACATATGCATGACAGATAGCAATAGGGGATGGAGGTGTCTCACATATGGATAAAGTACTTGGGCTTGTTTCCTTCTGGCTCTAGTAAGTTTCTATTTAACAGATTTAACAATTTGGAACACTAGTCAACCTTCAAATGAAGGTGCCCTGGAAATCCTTCTGGGCTTCCAAAAAATAACAAATACATAACCTTTGCAGACTAGCCTCACCTTGTTGCCCTGTAGGGGCAAATGTGCCGAACACTATACAAGGAATGAGTGCTCATCCTTTGACCATTGACTTTTTTCAACAACTTTTAATTTTCACATAAGATAGTAGCCAACCTCTAAAGGCAGGTACCCTGGAAATCCTTCTAGGCTCCAGTAAATGACTAAGGCCTAGCCTTGCTACTAATGAGCATCCATAGCCCCAACGGGTTTTCCTCACCTTGTTTCCCTTGTGGGGGGGAAATGAGCCTAACATTATACAAGGAATGAGTGCTCATCCTTTGTCCACTGACTAATTTATAACATTCATACTTTGCATCATTTAGATATGAAGTTTACAAGTTCTGATGCTTCAGTGTCTAAGAACACTATTGGCTGGAGTACTTGTTTTGAGGACTAAAGGAAAACCATCCAGTGAAATTGGCCACATTGACCAAGCCACATACTTCATAGCCAGAGACAAAGAAAAACATGGAGTATATCATGCACAGGGCTTGTTGCCGCCTAATACACACTTTATGACACGGGAAAGTCTCCAACCCGCTGTGTGTGTCCTTGGGGGCAAGTTAGAGCTGGGGACCACTGTCACCAC
>LPNX010172161.1:335414-424613 GCA_001517045.1 Pseudotsuga menziesii
TACAGCAAGATCAATTGGAAAGGGAAAAAACACTCGATGAGGGGACTTCCCTAACAACCAGTTCCATGGTGTGGCATCCATATCATATGACCCATACTAGTACATATAATTACATTAATTTTCCCACGCAGGGGAGCGGAAATTTCGTTTTTACAAAGGAGCAATTGCTCTGCAGAAGTGAAAAAATCCTCAGATTTTTCCAAGGTACAACTTGTACAATTATGTACATCTTCATGTACATGGAGTTGCCACCTAGTTGAAATAGGTGGGCAACAGGGCTCAAAATGGGGAAAAGATCTTCAACCTCACATTAGAGGAAATTTGGGGTCTAAAATGGGCCTTATAAGAAAACGCGCTAACAATAAGTTCTTGTGAGTTGGAATTCAAGAATCAATAGAATTCCAATAAAATGAGTCAACCATAATGGTTGAATTGACATATTTGTCATAAAAAAATTACTTTTTTTGTTCGTATTTTCGACATATCTCCTTGTGTTTATACTCAAATTTCGATAGAGAGAGCTCATTGGATGCGGAATTTGATTCCGCATCCAACGAGCTCTTCCAATCAAAATTCGAGTAAAAACATAGAGAGATATGTCGAAAATACGAACACAAAAAGTAGTTTTTTTCTTTTTTCCTCGAAAATTAATAAATATTATTTTATTATTTTATTATTTTCCTTAGGAGGCCCATTTTTTACCTCAAAATTCCTCTAATGCAAGTCTCAATCAGCCTAGGTCATGGAAGGAAATCAATTATGGATGAACTAGATGGATGGGGACAAACGATACATGGAACCACCATAGCACTAAAGTTTAAGATTTGTATAAAGCATGGAATAAGCAATAGTCTTCAACATTAGAATCTTTAATCATTCTCAACACAAGTTTAAGCATTAGCATATATGTAATATAAGCATAGGTCACCATGATCATCCTAACATAACAAGCTTAGGTGTTTAACATACATCAAAGAGCAAATCCAACCAAGGAGCCATATACCTGCTCTCACCATATACATGTCTCTATCTGATATGCCCATCTGTAAAGTGTGTACCATATCTGCTACTCTGCTCGAATGAACTAGGTCACCAATGAAATCATCTCAGTGGATAAGGAGATCTCAATCCTGGCAAGGAAACAATCTGAAATTGCTGTTGAACAAAGGCCCTCAATGGCTCAGGATGTAATGATCCATGTTGTATCCCCATCAATATGCTACCCCATGAAAAATAAAGAGATCACTCTATATGTTGCATGCTGCATCATGGTATCCTAGCTACAATATATGTGATAACACCACCCAAAGCAGACGCCCCACCTAGAGAGACTAGTGCTAGATCCCAGGGCAAATGGAGTCCGATTTAAATTAAATTCCAGATCTAGGGTTTATTCAACTCTCCAAGTGGGTTTTGATGGTCGTCATCAAAAACTCACCGGATCTATCGGATCTACAAAACTAGGGTTTTGATGGACAAATGGATAAAAATAATGAAAAACAATACTAACCTTGCAAATCATACTTGAAAATACTTGTAGCCACCTTGAATGTCGATGATCCTTCCACTTAGTTACAATTCCGAGCTAGATCTAGCAAGAAACGGAGAAAAAACGCCCAATTGAGGTAGTGTGCCCTCTCTTCTCCACCTACAAAATCAAACTACAAGTAAGATTTGTTCACGGATGAAAAAGATAAGCTACGTATGTCATCTATAGAAGGAAATCCAATGCACAAAGTAACAATTGAAGAACTCCATGAAGGTGAAACGATTTGACCGAAAGACGATGCAAGATGCCTTACCAATCTCCTCCAACCAATTCACTACCGTGCCAAAGATCAACACATCCACCACAGAAAAATGTTTGTTTGCATGCAAGATCCACTGAAATGTCTAAGCAAGAGGCATAACAATCACATCCAAGTACATTCACAAAGATTCCAAGATTTTCTGCAAAAGTTTTTTTGTATTCAATATTCTCAAAGCCAAAAGTCCCTCTAGCGCCTTAGAGTGCTCACCATTCTTTGCACTATGTTTTATTTTGAGTTTCCCAGGGAAAAACTATTGCAAAAACCCTGAAAGACCCATATCTCTCATGTACCTACCCAAAACTGAAAACCAGTTGTACCAATGGACTCAGAAATGTCCAAATCAACTAGGAATGAGTACTCATACACAGTATGTCCATCATAAAGATACATGAGAGGCCCCATCCACGCCAGAACCATAGAAATAATAAAGCCTATAAATGTTGATAATTAGAAAATTAATACAAGCCATCATAGTAAATCATCATCTGAAGCATGAATATGTCTAGTGGACACTGATAGACCATAAATAATCATCACCAACAACTATCGGTCTAAAACTCATCCTGGACACTACTCCTAGCTTGGTCAACACAGGGTTGACTAGGTCAAGGCTGATCAAATGATGACCCAAATGCTAATCTCTGAAACTGCAAAGTACAAAATGGACATGCATGCTCAATTATCTATGTTAGCAATGAGATTAAAGTACAAGTAGCTTCTGTTGGTGGTTATAAGCACAACTTATATATAAATAATCTTATATCAAAATGATCAGCGACTTCAAACAAGAACTTCAAGTGTATACTCATTTATAGATTTAGCCATTTTGCTATTGAAGGGTGAAAGTGAATGAAACCAAGTAAGGCCAAGGGGTTGACTTGACACTTGACAATGTAAGCATCTAGGCTAAAGGATAAGGGAATCCACACGACACATATGTTGGACTCGGTCAACAATAGGGAATGGCAGTGTCTCACAAATGGGTGGAATGATGAGAAGGCTCCAGTAGACTCTAGACAAGCAACCTTTTTAATATTTATTTGCACAGCAATATACACTAGTTAACCTCCAGAAGCAGGTGCCCTGAAAAGCCTTCTGGACTTCCAAAAAACGACAAAGACATAACCATTTTGGGGGTCGGCCTCTTCTTGTTGCCTTGTGGGGGGAAATGAGTCATACATTATACAAATAATGAGTGCTCATCCTCCAGCCATCAACTTTATTTGAAAATATTTCTTTTTTATTAACTTGCCAGCCTCCAAGAGCAAATTCCCTAGAAATCCTTCTAGGCTTCCAGAAAATGACTAAGGCTTAACCCTGAGGGGTTTGCCTTGCCCTGTTACCCTGTCGAGATAAATGAACCTTACACCATACAATGGATGAGTGCTCATCTCTTGGCAACTGGCTAGTTTTACTTTTAGTTGCAGTAGTGTCTAGAGACACTTTTATTTTGTTGGCAAGGCATCCATTTAGAATAACTTTAAGCTTCGATGCCTTAGTGTCTAAAAACACTTATTTGGTAGGACTACTTGTGTTCAAGACCTAGAGGTAGACAATCCCTGTGACAAGCATCACATAAACCAACACTGAGACACAATTTATACATGGAGACCTACCCCAACATAGAGGTGACGGTGGGGGAAATCCTAGATGTCACTAGTCAAGTTACAAGTCATGGTTAATCAACAACAAGGGGAGTCAACAGATGGATGGAGACAATGAAGATGATGCCAAGACTTCGCTATGTCCTAAGGGGGAAATGACCAAATCCATACTACAAGTAGGGCATGACCGATGAGTATATAAAAGAATCTCTTGACCAACAATGTTAGATCACTTATAATTTTAGATTTCAGAAAGACCAATAAAGTATCGCAAACATACAACCACTATTAACTAAGTCTTACTGCTAAAATAGATAAAAGAGCAACATCAAAATCCATATGCACAAATCCATGATATCACCTAAGTCATATACCTGCACTGAAGCTGCAACCAATCTGAGGATCACCGGAACAACTATTGTTACGACATATCATGGGCATTGTAATAATCTCTGCTTTGGGTCATGAAAAATGGCTAACTCAGTCATCGAATTTGGGGTCATGAGGCTCAATCTTGGCATAGAACTAGTCACTCTGGATGCTTTGGATCTGGTGAAAGTGGGAGTTCATCAACTGGTGGCTCATCATCTGTTGATCTCATAGTAAAGGACTGGATCAAAGAAATGATTAGTACTACTTAGGAAAAAAAGTAGCCCAGCTACTATATATGTGACAACAAACAACTAACACATAATCAAAACGCTTTGGGTGATGTTGATCACATAAGGCCAAGGATGCTCCTGCATCAAGTTACCAAGAGAGATGAAAAAATATAAAGCAAATAAAGCAAGTCTCACCAATGTCGTTGTGAAAGCGGAGAACTTGACAATGATGCCCGCCAATGGTGCAAATTTGTTCGCACTAATTTCCACACTTGGAATGACGATCTGGAACTCTAAAAATCAGCAACGGGAATTAGTACAACTTATAGAAAAAAACGACAATGTCACCAATGAACCTCCTCTTCATTTAGGTTGGGGCATGCCAACCTCAAGAGGGCGTCCCTAACCTCTATATATTGTTGTCCAACATATAAATTTGCAATAAAAACAAATATTAAAGCAAAAAAGAATGATATTTAGCTTGCAATTAAGCTACCAAAGTGATAAAATATTTTTTTAGTTTTATGGTGGAAATTCCCGCATGCAACAGTTTTAAATGTAAATGAATGAAAGAAAAGCACTCTAAATAACAACTAATTGTCACAATAAAGACCTATTACTTCTACAAATCCATACAAAAATACATCAATGCACCAATAAATCAAAGAGCTAGACTATTAACATAGTCAAACTCTAGTTTGCATGAGCCAAAAAGGTTGAATACACCATAGATACAGTAACAAAGTTGATCCAATGATGATCCATGCATAGAAATAAAGAAGCCAAGAGAGAAATGAAGCAATATGCCACCATTGCTAAGAAGAAATTATGACCCTCTTCCTCTCCTCAAACCTCACTAGGCCTAGAGGCCCGAATGCAGCTCCCACTAACTAATATGGCATCATAGAGGGAGCACTCCTCCAAATGATACTAAAGATGAGAGAATGCACCCCCACTTACATGGAATTCTCCTCTTGCATGAGAGAATGTGCCCCCCTTTTGTTGGAATTCATATGTTTCTCACATGCAAGTTAAGTGCCCAGTTCAATTGAACTTTCCCCTTGTCCAGTTCATCCTTGACCTTATGTACTTCACTCTATTTACATGGCTCAATTAAGTGGAAGAGTTCTAAGTTAAGTGGATCAAGTCTCATGCATGCATCCTATTTCTAGTTCACTCCAATCTACTACATGCACCCATGCATGTTGCCATGTGTCACTCATGCATGGATGTCACATGTCGCACATGCATGGATGCCACATGTCACACATGCATGGTCTACTGCTAAAAATAGAAGTGCTTACATGTTTGAATATTTGGCATACATGTCAAGTGTCCCACCAAGTTTCAAGATGTGGGATCACAGGAGCAAGGAAACTCACATGGGGTACATGTGAAGACCACCCCAAAATTTTAAGAAAATTCATGGCGTACAAGTAGATGTCAAGGTCCCTAATATAGGGGGCCTATCTCTAAAATTATTAAAAAAAAATCCAAAATGTTAACATAACAATTCCTCATCCCATCACTATTAAATTCTAAATACTGAATTCATCATTGTGCAATGTAAACACGATCATCGATTCATTTATCATATTTGAGTATTTGAATTTCACATTGATAAAATATTAATTTATAAAATAATAAATGCACATCTTTTCAAAGTGAAATTTATAACTCAACAATAATAAATCTGAATCATAAACACCTACAAATTTGAAAGAGTACATCTACTATTCAGAACTACATCTACAAATATATTCTATTGCTCAACATATGCTAAAGTCTGAAATCAAAAATACTAATTAGTAAATTAAAATTACTCAAAAATAGTAAAGAGTGACGAGTCAAAGACTAGGTATGACCCTATGAGGTGATTAGTGATGGTATCTAGAGTCAAAACACAAAAGTTAGGCTTGAGTCTTGACTTAGGTAAGTTAAGTTTATTTGTTTTGTTTTGTTTTAAATTTTTAGGGAAAAAAATTTCAAATATTGAGAAGGGGTGGGCTGTGGGCATCTCACTTTTAGAAAGGGGACACCCAGACATCCCCCTTTTTGCGAAACGTATCCCACGACTTGGAAGGACGTTTAGCCACACATTTCGCAGAGTTTACTAGAAAAGGGGACATGGCAAAATGTTTCACCGAGCATCCCCCCATCCCAGGGGCATGGGAAACGAAGGGGACATACCTCTAACCTTATAGGATGCATCCCCATGGAACATCGTGCATGCCCCTAGTAGTTACTAGTACCATGCAAAGCCATGCAAGTCAAACACTGACTCCCAAAAATTGAAGTAGCATGCATCATTAGAGAGAATTTGAGGTAAAAAATGGGCCTCCTAAGAGATGTACTACAAAAATATAAGATATATTAAAATATTATGAGTTAGGGGTTTTATGAGGTAGGTATATATGACAACTTATCTCTTACACTACTTTTTATGCACAATATAAATAACCATGGTTGAGTTACTTTTCTAAATTGACTATAAATAAAATGAATAAACTAACTCTACAATGATGTGACTAAGATTCATTGTAAATTCCCAAAAATTTATTGTCCTTTAGCATTTATTTGTCTTAAACTTGTAAATAAAATTAAACAAAAATGAATTTAATTTATATGCATAACTAACATATTTTTTTCATATAAATATCATTCTTGAATTTAATTTATTTTAAAAGTACAAGATTATATATATATACTAGTTTGACATTATGATATTAAATACAATTGAGTGAATATATAATTTAAAATTAAAAAACATGAAAATGACAATATATTATTTTATAAAAAAAATGTGAAAAGACATTTTTATGAATTATGAGTACTTTACTTGAAAATGACAATAATATTATTTTATGAGAAAGTGAATTGTGAGTACTTACTTGAAAATAACAATAATATTATTTTATGAGAAAGTGTGAAATGACTTTTATTGTGAGTACTTCACTTTATGACTTAAAAGTACTTTTACCACTACCTTGGTTAACTATGGGTTTTCATCCACCACAGAAAATGTGACAAATAAGCATTCTTAACTCATGCAATGCCACCTCAACCATGGGGGATGATGTCATCTGCTAGAATGTAATTGGTTGATTTTTATAGTACATTTTGGTCCTTTTAAGGCCCATTTTTACCTCAAATTCTCTCTAATGATCATTCGAAAAGGCACACTGGAATCATGAGATAACAAGTATGCCAAAAATGAGACTATCTCCGCTATGCGGTCCTCTAAACTCTATCTCCTAAAAAATAGGGAAAATCCTAAAAATAGACATATCCTCAAATATTGATGAAAAATCCGTACAATGTCTCTAGCTCTAAACTTGGATCATATCACTGAAACAACCTGTATCTAAACCTTGTGGGAACCATCCTCTAACCTATGAAAATTGCCTCTCTGGAACAAGTTTGAACAGTGTTATCTCACTCGGGTAATACTCACCGAGTATGACGAGTCCAACTGAGTGAGATCGGAACCGGTTACTCGCAGCAAACTCGGCCTACAGACTCGCGACTCGGCACACTCGTCAGAAACTCATCCAACTCGCCGAAAATCGCGAGTACTTGTTGGACTCGCGAGTATGTGGCCACTGCTTAAAAAATCCGTCAGTTGACTCACCGGATGAGTGGGCCGGTGATAAACGTTATGGAGGGAACGTCGCGAGCTCTTTCCATAGGCCCCAACATCTCTCCATTTTCCCGCGAGCTTTTTCCACCTCCCTAAGCTCTTTCCATTTTCCTGCGAGCTCTTTCCACTGCCCCGGCGTCTTAAAATCTGCCCACAAGCTCGTCTCTTTCCACTGTCGATGAGTTTGAAACTTTGAGTCTGAGGTTTGAGTCCGAGGTCTGAGCTTCGATGGTTCATTTTTTCAGCCGTTGAACTTCAACGCATGCTCATCAACAGGGCTCAGTGTAAGTCTGAACTCTGAAGTCAACGCATCAGCAAGGTTCAACTTCAGTCTTCAACATCGTTTTGTTTGTGTTCACGTCAAGGTTCAAGTTTCAACTTCAGCGTGGGTTCGTTTTCAAGTTAGCAGGGTTCAAACTTCACATCAAGTTCAGCAGTTTTACTGTTTTACAGGTTGACTTTTTTTTGTTTTTGGTTTAATTTTATGTTTCAAGAATCAATACACATAAAGTCAAACACCAATCTTATTAACAGACACATTATTAATATACACATTATAAGCAATTTTTTTATTAGTCTTCTGGGAGTCCCGGACTAGCAGGTGCCAAGAACCTTTCCATATATATTTAAGCCTTAAGGAACATACAGTTTTCAGGTAAGGAACATACAGTTTTAAGCTTTTCTTTCCCTTGGAAAGAAAAGGTAGCCCGCAATTGTTAGAAAGATTGAAGTTTAATATAGCATCTCAAAACAACTTTAATATGATGCATTTTTCATTAGGATAGACAACCCATGAAAAGGATTTGGAAGGACTTAGATGCAAAAAATTGATAGGCTATCTTCAATACACATAAAAACAGTGTATTGATGATAAGCTATCTTTCCCAACATCTAGCTCTGTATTTATTCAAAAACATACACATCAAACTGTAATTTAATATGAACATAATTTCCACATAGGGATATGTAATTTAGTTGTTATTTAGCTCATTTAATTCTTGAGCTGTGATGGTAGCATGTGGAGGTTGCCATCACAACCCACAGGCCTATAGGTTGCCAAACCCACAGGCCTGTAGGTTGCCACCTGTGGCAACCTACAGGCTTGTGGGTTGTGATGGCAGCCGAGGCACAACACAACCTGCCAAAGTAATTTATTTTTGTTTTAAATTTCATTTTGTTTTGAATTCATTTAATTTTGTTTTAATTTTGTTATGAATTTTTTGTTATAAAAATAATCATTTTATTTTAATTTATTTTTTTTCTAATGCCAGATCCATGGTGCTCAAGGGAAGACCTAAAAGGTCTCTTGATAAAGCATGGGAACATTGTGTTCGGGTGGTCCCAGGGCAAGACAATCAAGTAAAGTGCAATTACTGTCCAACAACTATGTATGGGGGCATAAACAGGTTAAAACACCACTTAGCTCGAGTTGTGTGCAAAGATGTCATAGTTTGTGATGGCTGCCCTAAAAAAGTCACAGCAGAAACGTACACTCCTTTGTAAAGTATCAAAGAACAAAATGCCAAAAGATATAGGCTAAGGTTTGAAAAGTATCAAAGAACAAAATGCCAAAAGATATAGGCAGGGATTGATAGATCTCCAATGGGACCTCCAGGTAGTTGCTCATCAAATATTCCACCAAGTCCATCTATCACCTCTCCTCTCTTCCTCCCTCGTGCCTCCGCAGGATCTCAACCAGCCTTGGACAACTTTAATGAAAGGAAAAGGAAGGAGGGAGATATGGCAATGAGGAGGTTTTGGTACCATGACAACCTCTCATTCAACCTTGCAAGGTCTCCTTTTTATCAGCCCATGATAGATGTTATTGCAGACACTGGCCCTAGATACAAAGGCCCCTCTTACAGTGCACTTAGGGGGAAAGATCTAGATGAGGAGTTGCAGTGTATCAAGGAACAGTTGGAGAGCATTAAAATCTCATGGGAGTTTTCAGGTTGCACAATCTTGTCTGATGGGTGGACAAATCAGAGGAATAGAACAATCATAAATTTTCTTGTGGCTTGCCCTAAAGGAACCATGTGCTTGAAATTTGTTGATGCATCTTCACATGTGAAAGATGCAAATCTGATTTGTACATTGTTAGCAGAGGTTGTGGAAGAAGTGAAGGTCAAACATGTTGTCCAAGTAATCACAGACAACGCTGCAAATTATGTGGCAGCAGGTAAATTGCTTTGTGCAAAATACCCTACTATTTTTTGGACCCCTTGTGCTACCCACTATATAGATTTGATGTTGGAGGACACTGGGAAATTGGCACGGGTGCAAGATGTTGTTCACGAGTGCAAACAAATAACCAAATACATTTATAACCATGCTTGGGTGTTGAGCCTTATGAGAGAGTACACAGAAGGTGAGCCCAGTTGCCTTGCTGTCACATGGTTTGCAACAAACTTTCTCTCCCTCCAAAGCCTTCTTAATGAGTACCAAACCTTGAGACGAATGGTTAGTAGCATGGAATGGATACATTATAAGGATAGAACAAAACCATATGCAATGGCTATGAGTTTGTCTACGCATAGAGATGGTTTATGGGACAAAGTCACTAAGATTGTCAGCATGACAGAGCCATTTGTGAAAGTGTTGAGGATCATGGATGGTGATAAACCACCACAACTACAGGAATTTTCCATCAGAACCCTGATTCAACCTTGTAGTGCGTCAAGTTGTGAGCCCAATTGGTCAGTATTCGAGCACATCCACACCAAAAAGCGCAACAGGTTGGAGCATGAGAGGTTGGAGAAGTTGGTCTATATACACTACAACCTTCGGATGCTCACAAAACAGTTGCGAGCAAAGGATTTGGATCCAATTTTATTGGATCAGACTGATCTAGTCTCTGATTGGGTAGTGGAGGATGAAGCTCTTGCTGATTTGAGTTGGCTTGCTGAAGAGACTGAGGGTCCCTCTGGTGTTCCATTTTCCGAAATGGAAACACCAAACACACCTGCATCAAAGTTGATTTTTCAGTCTAGTGATGTTGGTACTAGCTCTAGTAGCGCCTATTCTAGGCAATCTACTACTCGTAGTCATGCATGAGACTTGAGTTTGGACTTGGAGACACTATCTTTTCCTCTAGCTATGTTTTGAGTTATGTATTTGAACTTGGTACTATTTCGGAATGTGTTCAAGGAATCCTCTTTCATTTCACTATTTTGCATAGAAATATGGTATTATGGACTGTCAAATGCTGTGTTATCAATTTTTATGAGATGATCTAATGAATTTCTGCATAGAATTGTTTTTATAACTTATATGGAATAGAAATGTCATTACGTATGTTTTTTGTGCACATAAATTACTATATTTTTATTTTTTCATTTTGCTTAGTCTTATCCGAGTCAGCGAGTCTGCCAAGTCCCATGCCAGCCGAGTATCTGCTGAGTCCGAGTCTGACTACACTAAGTTTGAATACCAACATGATGAAATAAGATGGCTCTTAACCCTTCAAATTGCATATGGGCAAATCTAAGAAGGATTAACAACAACTGAGCGGTACTTGCCAATCATCGATGGTTGTCAAAGTTAATTGTGAAGCAAGAATAACACCTTCTGTTAGAGGTTCTAGCATGCAATTTCTAACTGTTATTTTACAATCTAGCTTAGGACTAATACTAATAGTCTTTACCTTTCATAGTTAGATTTTTCTCTTTTTGTGTCCATTACTTATATGGACGTGAACAATCTAGTTTATGACTAACCGCCTTTACTTTTATAGTCTAAATTTGTTCTTTTTGTCCATTACTTATGTAGACACCAACAATCTAGTCTAGGTTTCCAATCATCTACAAATTTTACTAAATTCAATTAGCTAAAAGGAGTCACGTGTTGAAAAGTTACCTAGGAAGTGTTTGTCCACCTAGACTTGCCTTGGGGTGGACAAGGACACTTTAAATGGTGACCCATAGTCAATTTGCATTTAATGAAGTGTGAGGTACTTTATGTTTTTAAAGTGACTTTATTAAAAAGGCTATGTCATGGTTTTCCTAAGTTCATATTTAAAATAAAGTTGAGTGAGTGATTAAATAAAAAAGGAGTTGTTCTAACTCTATTAAATGATAGGAGGTGCACTAAATGTCATTTAATTATTTAATTAATAAAGCATTTAATGTGAACCCTTCATCTAATCTAATCTTGACCATTAAATTGAAAGAGGAAGTTACCATGAACAAAAAGGGCTAGGGAAAAGCATTCATTCATTCATTGTGATCATTTCCAAAAGAGAATTTTGGAGAGAGAGAAAATGAGAAAGTAAGGGTTTGAGGAGATTTCTAAACTAGGAGAGAGAAAATATTTTTTCAACACAGAAATCGAGGAGAGCACAGAATTTGAGAAAGTACACAAATTTCGAGATCCATACAGGTACGGATAGGCACAGATTTCAAAGCTTTTATTTATGCACAGAAATCGAGGTGACCATACTGTACAGTCTGCACAAAATTCAAGGAAATCCGTACTATACGGACTCTGCATAGATTTCGAGGTGAAGGTACAGAAATCTGTACTGTACGTATTCTGCACAAATTTCGAGGTGAAAGGTACAGAATTAATTTATGTTCGTACAGCAGTTTATGGGCACGAATGTCGAGGTTGAGTTTGGCACAAATTTCGAGGAGGAAAAATCAACAATAAAGGTTCAAATTTTGAGACAGAAAATTGATAAGTATTGTTGATTGAATTTCTATATTTTTATTGAAGAAATAATAAATCCCTCTCTCATAAACAGGTTTTATCCTAGATCATTAGTCAAAAACATTGGTGTCATTTTCATGTGTGTTTGGTTGTCTGAAAATTTTTGAGTTTGAAATTTTGCTTTAAAAAGAAAATTTCTGAATTGTTTAAATTGGGAAAAAGAACTGGATGTATTTCAATTCAGTCAAATTTTGATTGAAATTTGTGCATAGAAGGGATTGGGCATTAAACTATGCAGAGAAGTCAAAAGGCTTAAACTAGGTTGGGGTTCTTTCAAAAACTTTCATGGTATCAGAGCACAGTTAAAATTTCAGAATTTGAACATTCAGAAAAACAGGGGTTTGTGGAGAAGTATTCTTGAACAGCTTGGAAGTTACAGGTTGTAGCCATGGTGTTTGGTCTTAGAGTTGAAAACAGGTTAGATGGGGCTGCAAATTTTAGCCCGTGGAAGGCTAGAATCAGTTTGACACTTGAAGAAAATGAACTATGGGATCTAGTTCATAGTACAACTGCTAATCCTGTAGTAGTACCTACTGATGCAACTAATAAGTCTGCTTTCCTGAAGAGGGATGTGAAGGAAAGAAGGATTATACTTGATGCCGTGAAGGATCATATAATCCCTTACATATCTGCAAAAGATCATGTTTTTCAGATGTGGACATCTTTAACCAATTTTATCAGAGTTCGAATGAAAACAGGAAGATGGTGTTGAGGGAGAAGTTGAAGAATGTTCACATGGGAAAAGGGGAAGGCATGGCTTTTTATCTTACCAAGATCACACAGGTAAGAGATGAGTTTGCAGCTGTACGTGAGGTGATAGGGAATGCTGAGATGGTGCGTTCAGCCTTAAATGGTGTGACTCAGCAATGGACCGTGTTTGTGCAAACTATCATTGGAAGGGAGAACATGCCCACATGGGATCGATTGTGAGATGATCTCACACAGGAGGAGACATAGAGAGGATACTTACAGGGAAGTTCATCACATCACAGGGATGATGAGGAGAATGTGGCGTTGGCAGCAAAAGGGAAGAAGAAGAAGAATTTCAAGAAGGGTTCCAAGGATGGAGCCAAACAACATGATAGGGAGAAGAAGGATATGAGCAAAGTGAAATGCTTTGCTTGCCAGAAGCTTAGACACTATGTTGGATAGTGTCCAAACAAGAAGAAGAAGAAACAACAGACAGCAGCTTCAACAGAGATTAATGAGTTTGTTGCAAGTTTTGAGAGAGACTTTTCTCTCTTTGCAGGTGTTAGTGTTGAGAGAGCATCTTCTATCACCAGCAGGGACATTCAGGGTCACATGGAGCATTCCATGATTGTTAGGCATTCATTTGAGTGATACCACTACTTCCTCCACTTGGTACATTGATAGTGGAGCTTCCAGTCACATGACAGGTGATCGAGACATGTTCACTGATATGTCAAAGACAGAGTTAGAGTTGGAGGTTGTTTTGGGAGATGACACAGTGGTGAGAGCAGTTGGGCGTGGGACTGACCATTTTGACAGGGACTCTATGTAGCCCATGTTTTTGAGAGATGTATTCTATGTCCCTCAGTTGAAGAAGAACCTTGTTTCAGTTTCCATGATTGAGGACAGAGGCTTTGGTGTATATGTCCTTGATGGGAAAGTTCACATATTTCCCAAGGCAACATGTCCATCTGATTCATGTGCAATTGGAGTCAGATGCAGGAAGATGTACAAGCTTCTCTTCCAGCCACATCATGCACTGTCACACACTCAAGGCAGCAGTGAGTTGTGTGAGTTATTGCACAAGAGGATGGCCCATCTTCACCTTCCATCTTTGAGGATGCTGAGAGATATGACGACTGGTATACCAAAGTTCAGCACAGAGTCAAGTGGTGTTTGTAGAGGGTGTGCTTTGGGAAAGTACACCAAGACTGCTTTTTCGAGCAGTGATTCCAGATCAGACGGAGTGCTTCAGTTGATTCATTCATATTTGTGTGGTCCCATGTCATCTACCTCTTTGACAGGATACGAGTATTATGTCACATTCATCGTTGACTTTTCCAGGAAGACCTGGATCTATTTCCTTAGAAGCGAGAGATCAAAGGAAGTCATGCTTCGGTTCCAAGAGTTCAAAGCTCTTGTGGAAAACCAGACAGGAAAGAAGATCAAGGTACTTCAGTCAGACAATGGGGGTGAGTATACTTCCCATGCATTCGATGAGTATTATCGACAGGAGGGGATTAAAAGGAAGTTGATAGTTCCTTACACTCCACTGCAGAATGGAGTGGTTGAAAGGAAGAACCGTTCGATAGTGGGTGCAGCTTGAACCATGTTGCATGATCAGAGTCTTCCTTTCTTTATATGGGAAGAGGCATATAGCACTATTGTTTATGTTCTGAACAGGAGTCTGCACCGTGCCTTGGGGTCCAAAACTCCTGAGGAGATGCTTACAAGGAAAGTGCTTGAGATAGGTCACTTTCGTATATTTGGTTGCCTTACATACTCTCATGTCCCTTCTAAGAAGAGGACAAAGTTGGAGGCTACAGGAGAGCGGGGTATCTTTGTTGGTTATGACAAGACTTCGAAGGATTTTTGTATATAGCTTCCTACACAGAGGAAAGTTGTGGTGAGAAGGGAGGTGAAGTTTGAGGAGGAGAAATCCTTCAGGAGGTCTCTAAATTCTGAGATGGAGAAGTGGCAGAGTACTCCACATGTGACAGTTCAGAGTTTAGCGAGTCAGAGCACAGGGTCACCTGTTTTAGGAGTGATTGGGTCACAGGTTACAGGTTAATCAGTTTCAGGGGCTCAGTCTACAGGGACATCTGGTATAGGGACAGGTTCACCAATCACAGGTTCACAGGTTACACCTTTAGGTGATTCAAGTTCTCTTGGTACAGGTTCAGGTTCACCAAGGACAAGTTCTCAGGTTGTTGGTACTTCTTCAGGGAGACAGGTGTCTGATGAGGAGGTAGAGGAGAGTTTGAGACAGGATGCTTCCTCCAAGAACACAAATCCAAGTTGGCTTAGGGAGCTTATGAAGGAAGAAGAGGAGTCAGTTGGACCACCCAGGAGGGAGGTTAGAGAGAGCAGGGCACCTGAGATATTTTCCAGTTATATGGCACCAGTGACTAGCTTGTGTGACACTGTTCCTGCCACTTATGAGGAGCCTTCCATACACCAGGTTTGGAGAAATGCCATGATGGAAGAGTACAATTCCATCATGAAGAATGGGGTGTGGGAAGTAGTTCCGAGACCAGAGGGAAAGTCAATTGTGACTTCCAAGTGGCTTTACAAGATAAAGCATGCCACAGATGGCAGCATTGAGAAGTTCAAAGCTTGTTTTGTTGCGTGTGGGTTCTCACAAGTAGAGGGAGTTGACTATGATGAGACCTTTGCGCCAGTGGCTAGATATTCTTCGATCAGAGCAGTGATCTCTGTCATAGCGGAGATGGATTGGAAGATCCATTAGATGGATGTGAAGACCGCTTTTCTCAATGGTTTTCTACAGGAGGAGGTGTATCTGGAGCAACCATAGGGCTTTGAGATGTATGAGAGAGAATCTCATGTTTGCAGGCTGAAAAAGGCCTTGTATGGACTGAAGCAAGCCCCTCGGGCTTGGTATTCCAGGATCAATTCCTACTTGCTTTCAATTGGGTTTCGAAATAGTGAGGCGAATCCCAACCTATACTACATTGTGGTTGGTGGTGTTCTGCTCATTCTTCTACTGTATGTTGATGACTTGTTCACTATTGGGGGTGAGCACATGATTGATGCTTGCAAGAAGGATCTTGCTTCAGAGTTCAAGATGACTAGCCTTGGGATGATACATTATTATTTGGGGATGGAGGTTTGGCAGGAGGATGGACATGTTTTCCTGGGACAAGGAAAATATGTTGCAGATCTTCTAAAGAGATTTCAGATGACTGATTGCAAACCCATGTCTACACCCATGATCACCAACTGGACAAAGCTTCATGCTTCTGAGGAAGAGTTGGTTGATCCTACTCTATATCACTAGCTTATTGGTTTGTTGATGTATCTGGTCAACACTGGACCAGATCTGAATTTTGCAGTGAACACTCTCAGTCAGTTCATGGTGGATCCCACAAGAGAGCATTGGACTGTTGCAAAACACATATTGAGATGTCTTGTAGGTACAGTTGATTATGGCTTGGATTATAGGAGATCTGATGGAGTGGGATTGGTTGGCTTTACAGATTCAGATTGGGCAGGTAGTGTTTCGGACCGGAAGAGCACTTATGGTTGTTGCTTCAGCTTGGGTTCAGCAATTGTGTCCTGGTTCAGCTGGAAGCAAAAGTCTGTGGCATTGATTTTTGTTGAGGCTGAGTATATGGCAGCCAGTCAAGCTAGTTGTGAGGCTTCGTGGCTTCGCAAGCTGATGGTGGACATATTTGGTCAGGAGCTGAGTCCTACAGTTATACATTGTGATAATCAAAGTTGCATCAAGCTCTCTGAGAATCTAGTATTTCATGACAGGTGGAAGCATATAGAGATAAGATATCATTTTATCAGAGACTATGTTCAAAGAGGGGTTGTTCAGTTGCAGTATGTTTCTACATATGAGCAAGTGGCTAAAATTCTAACGAAGGCTTTGGGTAGAGGGAAACATGTCTACTTCAGAGATAAGTTGGGAGTGGTGAAAAACACCTTCCTTGGTAAGAGGGAGTGTTGAAAAGTTACCTAAGAAGTGTTTTTCCACCTAGACTTTCCTTTGGGTGGACAAGGACACTTTAAATGGTGACCCCTAGTCAATATGCATTTAATAAAGTGTGATGTACTTTATGTTTTAAAAGTGACTTTATTAAAAAGGCTAAGTCATGGTTTTCCTAAGTTCATATTTAAAATAAAGTTGAGTGAGTGATTAAATTAAAAATCGGTTGTTCTAACTTTATTAAATGTCATGAGGTGCACTAAATATCATTTAATTATTTAATTAATGAAGCATTTAATGTGAACCCTTCATCTAATCTAATCTTGACCATTAGATTGAAAGAGGAAGTTACGATGAAAAAAAAGGGCTAGGGCAAGGAATTCATTCATTCATTGTGATCATTTCCAAAAGAGAATTTTGGAGACAGGAAGAAAATAAGAAAGTGAGGGTTTCAAGAGATTTCAAAACCAGGAGAGGGAAAGCATTTTCCAGCACAAAAATCGAGAAGCAGCATAGAAATCAAGGAGAGCACAAAATTCGAGAAAGTGCACAGATTTCGAGATCCGTACAAGTACAGACAGGCACATATTTCGAGGCTTTTATTTTTGCACAGAAATTGAGGTGACCGTACTGTACGATCTGCACAGAATTCGGGGAAATCCGTACTGTATGGATTCCGCACAGATTTCGAGGTGAAGGTATTGTAATACCCCGGTTTTGACCCCATGGTATTTTGATTGCGCATGAGATATATATATATATATATATATATATATATATTGTATTTGAATCATGGTAAGGAGCTCAAGGCCAAGGCCCTACCATGATGGATGTTTTGTGTGTGGGTGATCAGGATCGATTCCTATGGTTTATGGTGCTAAGTCAAGCATAGTATATATTTGTGAATATCATGTAATTATGTAATTAATAAAATACCACAGCTAGCTATGTACTGCAGCGTGAAAGAGATGGGGGCATGATCTCACAAGGAATAGGGAAGGGGAGTTAGCCAAACTCCTGAGCCAATAGGGTGTGACTAGATGTCAATGGGGAAACCCCTGAACCCTCAGCTACCTTTTTGTCCTCTGTCCTCAAGCATTAATTTC
This sequence comes from Pseudotsuga menziesii, assembly GCA_001517045.1. Classification (NCBI taxonomy): domain Eukaryota; kingdom Viridiplantae; phylum Streptophyta; class Pinopsida; order Pinales; family Pinaceae; genus Pseudotsuga; species Pseudotsuga menziesii. The sequence goes on from LPNX010172161.1 coordinate 353,527, forward strand.
TTCCAGAAGTTGGATGAGGCAGCTAATGCCTTGGGCAGAGCCAGGCATGGTAGTCGGATTGTGTATCTAAGTAGACCTGCAAGTCTGTAGTCTAGGAGGCAGCGTTCTTGCTTCTGCAACAAGTAACCACGTGCTGCGTGCCTGGTCCGTCCATTCTCCCAAACGCACAGAAGGTTTTGTTGTTCCAGAGGCGTTCGGGATATTCATTCATTTTTTTTCACTCTTGTTCATGCTTGTGAATTCGATCATTCATGCAGAGCGTTCATTCACACAAGCATTGTGGTTGTTCAACTACCCTGAGTCGTGGAAGTGTTGTTCCACCGTGTTCTGAACTATGTTGGTCGTGAATGTCACGGCTAAGAGAATTGTTGTTTTGTTGAGTGATTGGGCAGTGGAGATCACTCGATTTTATGAAAGAGTGCTCCTCCAAGTTTTCCCCAGTGTTGTCGAGCTACGATTCATCATTCTGAACGATTGTCTGATTTACTTGAGTCGTGGAAGGTGTTTCCGAAGTGGTCTCCTCTATTACATAGTGAGGGGATCCTGTTTACTGTGTTTTACCTTGTGGTTGTTGTGATGTGCACCCTGGTTTGGGTCTGATTTGTATGCAAGACTTAGGAGTGGAAGAGATGAGGAATGGGCTTGTTGAAACTAGTGCAAAGAGGAACCTCATGAAAAGATGAGAGTGGCTGGTGAATCTTCTATGCACACCCTGAAGAGCACCGGAAAGAAAGGCATAGCCTGAGGGACTATGGAGCAGAGAAGAGGATGCTTCCTTGTGTTGGTTGTGTGGGTAATGTGGATGCCAGGCCAGAGAGATATTATGGAAGTGTCCCTAGCTCTTGAATGATCCACTAGCTTAGTCATTCTACCTTTCCACTGCCTTAGAAACTTGTTAACCCAAGGGATATTGGCTTGGCTGGTAGCATGCTAACCCAATTGGATCTTGGCTTGGTTGTGTCTTGTTGTGCATTTGGTCGTGTGTGTAATCCTTGGTTGGACAACCTGTTAATCCAACTATGAAAGATGGCTTGGCTGGGTAGCCTGTGAAACCCATATGTTGGCTTGGTTGGTCCTTAATGCAAGTGTTTGGCTTGATAGCATGCAGCTTATTAACCCAACTATGTGTTGGCTTGGCTGGACAGTCTGGTAAGTCCAATTGAAGGTTGGCTAGACTGTGTGTTATATGATATGGTTGTGTGTGAGTCTGATGTTCTCTAACTTCCTTGTGGAATCATGCCTAGCTTGGGGGTGGTAGTGGTGTTGAGAGATTAATGAACACATTGGCCCATGGTTGGGTGGAACGTTGTAGCAACATAACTAGTTGTAGGACAACGTTATCATCAAAGATAAGTATTCTTTGTTATGTTCATGTTGAATGCTTATTGATGACTAAGTAGAAGTTTACTTGTGTATATTTTCCTGCATTTTAGTTTTGTATATGCCTTGTACATTTTATGCATTTTTGCCTAAGTCCTTGGAGGCTAGAATCCTGGTAAAAGAGTCAGAATGCATTTGACTTAGGGTTTCCACCCTTTGGAATCCACTTGAGGAAGGACGGCGACGAAAACTGGATCAAGGAAAGTTGAACGAAGAAGAAAGTGTGTTTTCCGCACTCCAGGATCCGCCTGCGAAAGGCGGAAGGCGGAGGGCGGGAAACAGGGGAAAAGACAAGGCAGAAGGTTAAAGTTCCGATTTCCGAGTCTCGAGGTCGAAAGGCGGAAAGCGGAAGCGCGGAAGGCGGAAGATTGGTTGGACGCTCCGCCGAATGTTAAAGTTCCGATTTCCGAGTCCCGAGGTCGGAAGGCAAAAAGTGGAAGTGCGGAAGGCGAAAGATTGGTTGATCATTCCGATGAACGTTAAACTTCCGATTCTCCAGTTTCGGGGTCGAAAGGGCGGAAGGCAAAAGTGCGGAAGTGCGGAAGGCGGAAGTTGGACCATTCACTCCGTCGAAACATTGAGGTTTCGATTCCCGAGTTCCGAGGTCGGAAAGGTGGAAGCAAAAATGCGGAAAGGGCAAGGTTAGTGCAGAAGTGACCATCCTGGTTGCAGAATGGATCTATCAATGGAGGAACGACTGTTACCGTGGTTTCTAAGCCCAAGGACGAAGGTAGAAGATTGTGTTAACGTCCATACCCTATGTTAGAAAGGAGAACAAAGGTTCTTAAAGAAAAAAATTTAAATTATCCACATTTTGGGGTATGGGGATGTTACAGGTACATAAATCTGTACTATACAGATTCTGCACAAATTTCGAGGTGAAAGGTAAATTATTAATTTTTGTCCATACAGCAGTTTATGGGCATGAATCTAGAGGTTGAGTTTGGCATGAATTTCAAGGAGGAAAAATCAGCAGAAAAAGGTTCAAATTTCAAGACAGAAAATTGATAAGTATTGTTGATTGAATTTTTGTATTTTTACTGAATAAATAATAAATCTCTCTCTCAAAAACAGGTTTTCCCTTAGGGGTTTTATCCTAGACCATTTGTCAAAAACATCAGTGTCATTTTCATGTGTGTTTGGTTGTCTGAAAATTTCTGAGTTTGAAATTTTGCTTTGAAAAATAAATTTCTGAATTGTTTAAATTGGGAAAAAGAACTTCATGTGTTTCAGGTCAGTCAAATTTTGATGAAAATTTGTGCATAGAAGGGATTGGACATTAAACTATGCAGAGAAGCCAAAAGGCTTGAAACCGGGTTGGGGTTCTTTCAAAAACTTTCATCACAAAGCATTGTTCTTATTTGACATACTTCACATCTGTTTCAAAGTATTTCATGCAAGTGGTTTTATGTTGAAGAGCTTTACACATGCAAATTACTCGATGTCACAGATCTAAGTGCTTAGTTTATTTATTATCTAATCTTATAGAAATGTTTTCTTTTCAGGCACTGGTCCTTTTGATTATCATACTTGCAGGGAATCTTACACAGATATAAGTTCTAGATCTTAATACTTGTGTTGTTATATTTATTAGATTAGATCTACTTTATGTGCTTTATTTCCAAAATAGCTTTTTGTACTTACATTAACTCCTATAGTATATTCATCCTTAGCTTATTTTATTAAGGCCTACCTCCCTTGGCTTTGTTTAGGAGTTGGCCTAAACACAGGGGTTGAGTGTTGTGGTGATAGTTTCACCCAACCTAAGCTTGCCCCCAAGGCCATGCCCAATGAGTTGAGATTTTTCTCACTTAGGTGCAGATTAGGCAGCAACAAGGACTTTATCACTAGGGGTGTGGAGTTGTAATAGACTCAATATGGGAACAACAGATCCATGACAAGACTCATAGAGAATGACTAATTTATGCATCTTCCACATTTGTTCCTATACTGACTAACAACAGCTGAGAAGTAACAGACAACAGTTTGAATAAACCTTTGAAACGGCTTCTAATATCCCCTTCTATACTGCTGGTGTATTTTTAATGTTTACTTGGTTGGGAACCTTTGCAAAACACTTTCACACCATGCTCTGACACTGCTGCAATGTCTCCTCTTGGACTGCTGATATATGAATTTAATGTTTACTTCTAGTTCAGGACCTTTATCAAACAGTTAGACTTCACTACTGATATGGTTTGTTTTTAAGATCCCTTTTGCTATTATGTATGTGTTTGTTTTGTTCAGGGATTTTGTCAAACAGTTGACAACAAACCCATCATGATTGCAAATAGTTTTACAATGGTTCACAGTAGATTGGGCACAATTGAGGATTTTATTGTATAAATACCAAGATAGCAGCTATTAATGTTAGCCTCCTCACTCACACAATACTAACAAAAATAAATCAGCAAGGACAACATGACCCAATAATTCTTCAAACTGTCATTACAACACAAGAACTCAGCAATTATAATCTGGGACATTTATCATTTCTCTGACAGCAATTATAATCTGGGACATTTATCATTTCTCTGACTTGTAGGTTATCTTGGATACTTGCTGCTGTACTTTATAGAGACATACCCTTTTTTTGATGCCACTGCTGGAATGTTACAGTCCTCTTCCTGTAGATGTCATTAGCTATTTGCAGCTTCTTTGGTATAGCTGATACCAACTGCCTAAAACAGCCACAGTCCAAATGAAGAGTATGGGTAATGATGGCAGCTGGAGCTGTGACTTAACAGCCCTCTTAGGAACCCCACGAGTTGTAAAATAGAGACTCATCCTCCTCTTAGAAACCCCACAACCTGTAACAATGGTACTGCCTCCCCTTGAGGCTCCCTCGAACTGCTATAAGGATTTAAACGATCCTCACAAACCCCACAAGCAGCACAGGACGACACGGCCTCCTTTTGCTGTTCACACAGACCACTACATAAGGTATGGCCTTTATGACTGTGATTTAATGAGCGTGGCCTTCTGCAAGAGTGCCTCGAGCTATAGAAAACTGGTGCAGCTCCTCTATAATACCCATGTTCTCTGCAGACAAATGAGGCAACCCTTCTTTCAGATTTCCAGTACTGCAAATGAATGAGATTTCAATAAATCGTGTGCCCCCTCACAAAAAACTTCCAGATTTGGTGATAGAGGGTATGGACCTCCCAAAATACCATAAATCTACTGATGAACAAGTGGTACTGCCTTCTTTCAGGCTGCCACAAACTGAAGCTGAGAAATGGTCTCCACAAATACCACAAAACTCTGCAAATGCCCACAAATTGACCAACAGGTGAATTTTCCTTCGTCAACAATGAAGTTCCAATGAGAGATCTATGTGATCTCTCTCTCTAACCAATTAGGGTGGATTTGTTTCACCACCAAAACCAATCTGTTGGAGGGTTTCTGGCCCCAAAGCCCCAAAAGCTACAAGAGCTTTCCAAATCCAATTTTCATAAAATGATCATGCATAATGAGAAAGTCAGCCCCTCTTCTTTATACTATTTTTACTTTTTCCCCCTCAATTAAAAAAATACGAAAATGACTTTTAAATTTATCTTTAATATTTCCTCAAAAGCCACTTTATTAACTTATTAAAACCCTTTTAGCTCCAAAAAGTTATTTATTTCATTTTTTCCAACATTGGAAGTCACTTTTCATCATCCCAACATTTAAGGATTTTCCTCCCAGTTCCAAAAAGCTATAACACTAAGGTGCCCCCTTAAATAATTCCATTAAAATAACACCCTTAGTGAAATTAATTAAATTATGCTCAGTATTACTCCCAAATTACGGGAATGGTCGAAATGCATCGGAATCACAATCTGATTGCATGTGAGTGATCGAGATGATGAAAGATGATAAACAGACCTAGTTGGGTATCATATAACTCCTCTAAACCCTCTAAGCTCACTAGTAACATCAAATTACCCCTCTAACCAAGCTAACACAAACCCCAAAAGTCATCTCCAATTGCAAAGCAAGAGAACCCGAAATGACGCAACTTCCCACACATAAATGACGCAATCACACAAGCTCACGAAGACTTTATTTAACAATCCCCTTTTTATTCATAAGTGAAATTTAACAAAAATTTATACCCAACAACGACCTATTTCTAAAAGTTTTCTAGGGGTGTGAACCATAGCTGGCAGTGTTTATCAGTGCAATTTAATGCTGGAGGCCAATTCTAAAATCAATTATTTCTATGTTGCAGGAAATGCCTACCCAGCCCACATACCAGTCCCCGAAACTCCACAAAATGCCAAAACGGGTACGAAACCCTGTCGAAACACTATCAGTCATATCGTACGGGCTGTACGGACATTGTTTCGATGATTTTTTTGGGCTTGTGTAAGCCTGTACAGGTAAGAAAGAGAGGCACGGGTCCCTCAAATTGGCCCCAGATTCTTTTTTTTTCTAATTTTTTATTAAACAAAGCTTTTTAATAAAAATTGACTAAATTTTTTTTTATTGGAGAAAAGAAACATCTAGAAAAAACTTACTTAAATATATATATAATATATATATTTTTATATACAACATTTCCCCCAACATTTCCCCTAGCATTTCCTTTTTTGGAGGGTCGCATTTCCTGCCGTACCCGTTTCAGAAACTTCCAGACATTTCCTTGTTTCGTGCAACTTAGATTTATTTTTATCAACACTGTACTTAAACTAGTCTATTGCTATCCCTTAGTAGTTATCAAGGATGATCGTTGATTATAGTTGTCGATTAGCACAAGCTGAAGTAGGTTTAGAGCTAAATTCTCGTAAACTCTCCCACCACATATCATGTTCTTGATTGCCAACTGATTTGTTTTTCCAGATACCCCCATGTTGCGGGAGACATTGCGACTTAAGAAAAATGGTTGTTCCCAGATCTGTATGTTTATTTCTATGCGTTCCCTTTCAGTTTGATAATTGAATGCATGTTAAGTAGGCATACTTTCAGCTTAAGTACAATATTTCCCTTAATTTCCAAGTTTTGTGTTAGAGAAATAAATCAATCTACTCTTCGAGGCTTGGTTAACAGTCATACCAGAGAAAAAGAAAAAATAAGAACGGTCATCTTTGGAATATCTGATAACAATAAAGCTGGCCATGCTAACAATGAGGGGACAATGCTCCATATATACCTGTCAAATACATACAAAAAATGATCAATCCAAAATTTACATAAACTTGGTACGTAAGTTAACTGTATAGCACAAAGAGGTCAGCAACCAAATCAAATTGGTGCAGTAAATAAATTTCTGAAAGTTCCAGTAATTGAACATCCAAAGATATTAAATCAATACAAGACTGCAATACCTTAAGGACCAGAAAACTAACGTTTCTTATGAAAGAATTCTATTTGTTGGCATAAGAGATCAAATTAGAACAGACAATTAATAGCTGTTGGAAACAAGCACTGACCAAACAACATGTGGCAAATACTCCAGGTTCACATTTGGAAAAGGAATAGTGCAACCTATGTTTTAAAACTTGGACTTGGCCATGACTTGGACTGGTTTAAATTTAATGACTTGGTTTACTAAAAAATACATAACATATTAAAATTTAGTGACTGGTTTGAATTTTGTGCATTCAGTATGATATGTATCATGAGTTGAGTCACTGGAATGCGACTTGCACCTAGGTTGGTGTCAATGGCATGATCCACTCTTGCTGAAAAAGTATTTCCACAATTGCTAGGAGGATTGTTGTGTACATTTTACAAGGTGTTGAAATAGTACATTAAACTTTTCTTCCACATGATTCAGTCTAAAATAATTCATTCCTCGAGATTCTTCATTGTGTCCTGCCAACATTTCTGATGTCGCATCGTCCCCTTCTCTTCTATAATTCAGCAATTCAGGATTCAAAGGACCCTCTCCGATAGTGGGTCACTAGCTACACATTCAAAATTTCAAACCATTAATATGTTCTGCCTGCAGTACTCTTAGTCCCTTAAGTTTTTCAACGTGCTTTTATAACAAAGATATCAATCTTCCTTTGACAACAAAGATATTGATTTGCCGGTATGTTCAACTTTCAAGTACAGATTCACCATTCACATCAACCAATAGAGTTTGGCAGAATTGTATGCAGAGAAGCAAAGAAAAACTACAAATACATACTCCTGCAATATGAAATATGGATCGTGGAACTTTAGTTACCTCAACCACTGTCCTAAACATCTCAGAGGAACAATCCATTTCAGACTTGCGATTCTGTCCACAGTGACTCAGCCGAGTCACTCCAGACTCCACACTCAGCCAAACCAGCCACCCAAACTGATTTTAAGGCTGAATTGAAGCGGCCATGGGTCAACTTGGTCAGCTTGGCTGAGTCCGAGTTCGAGTACAAGTTAACCGAGTATGAAAACATTGAGTGCAACATTAGCACCAAACAGTCGAATGAAACCACCTTTAAATGAATGTTTGTATCAAGTTGATAGCCATTGAGGTTTGCAACTAATTCCCTATGTACTTAATCAGTATTCTTGGACTCCAGGCTTTAAATCCATGCTCTTGTAAGGTGCCAATTTCCAATTACATATATGATATGCATAACTCCCTCGGGTGGGCAAAGTGAGCTTGGTGAGGATTTTGATACATATTGGAATTTGGTAATCAATATGTTCACAGGCTCAATTCTCAAGGGATCAAGTACTTGCCATGGCCCATGACCCACTACAACACTACATGTGTCTCAATGCCATGGGCAGAATGGCATAGTCTAAAAGTACATAACTTTAACTCTTCTTACCACGATTCCTTTAAATCTGATTCAGTTATTAAATCTTTGAGCTATCTCTTACTTTATGCCCATCGTGATTGGACTGTCCTTAGATTGTTGCAGAGTTCAGAATGGACACAATTTCATGGACCTTTTTCTTGAATTTGGATTTCATCCAAGATCGTAGGTCTAGAGTATATGAAACAAAGTAAAAATAAAGAATACTTGTGCACATGAATTAAACAAAAAGGAGAGAGAACAACCGCAGAAATATTCATGACACAGACAATGGGATTAAGCTCTTAGATCAAGATGTAGATAACCTAGAGCTGAATTTATCACACATGGCCCAGCTGTTCTTGCAGCTTATATTGTAAATCTTTAACTACATTGTATCTTTCAGTTTTCCTCCCTCTTGGACATTGTTACCCCGCATTTTGCATGGGTGTCCACTTGTGATTTTGAATCTTGATCACAATCTTCAGGGGTTGACATTGCTCATGTCTTGCTTGATCATGGATTGATACCTAGTGATGATGCTGTTGGAAGGTTGATGTTCATGAAGTGTGTGGACTGTTAAAGCAGATTAGATCAGCAACGAAGAGATTCAACAAACCTGGGCAAGTTCTGGGTATATTTCCATCATCAAGTAGCACTAAAACATCATGGTCTTGAGTTCTGGGATGGGTATGAAAAATATGGACATCATTTGGACTGTTCTGAGCCTCAAAGCAAGAATTCTGGGCAGGTCAGTGTATGAAGATAGCATGAAACAGTCATCATTCTCGGATCTGGGCACTTTTCAACCATCAAACAGCAACCAATTTCTGATTCTGAGCAGCAAGAAGCATCAATTATTGTAGCAGCTGTCTGTTCTGGGTTGTTTCCTAGCATTTCTGGGCATTTTAGACACTCCTGGACGTGTTTTAAGTTTTAACCATGGCTTAACCCTGGTCCCTCGTAACAGCAGTAATCATAGTTTCTCCTCACCTTGGGAGGATCCATGCACAAAGCAGCAGTTTTGGGCACACGAACAGCCCTAAATCTTAGTTCTGGAAATTCTGTGGGCTAAATCAGCAGTTATAGTAATCAAACAGCCTTTGTAAGGAAGACCTGGGTGCTTCTGGGCACTTTGTATGGTGTTTTTCATGGCAACAGCCCTAAACCATGAATTCTGGGCAAGAACAGCCTCAAATGGCAGATCAGGACAGCATTGTGGACTCTTTCCATAATGAAATCACATTGTTTCAATCTGAAGTAATTCTGGGAAGGTTTGAACTTTGGGCACAAATTTGGGCAGTTGCATGCATTAAATCAGTAAATCTGGGTATCATTCTGGTTCTGGTGTCATGCTGTCCCATGAAGCAGCAGACTTTTGAGGTTAGTTTGGGTTTGGTGAAGCATTCCAGCCCTTTTAGGGCTATTCTTTGTGCAGCAACCAACATTTTGGAGGATTTGAGACCTAATTTGAGAGGAGCCGTCCCATAGTGTAGGCATTTGAAGGCTGGTTTTTCGCCTATTGCAATTCATCAATGTCCCAAGAATTTTAGTATCCTGAAGTAAAGGAGGGTAGTGATCAGCCTAGCATTCAGCCCTGTGGAGCAGCCAGCATTTGGAGGTAAATTAGGACGCTGTTGGAGGATAGTTGTGTTGATGTTTTGTAGCGTGGATAGGTATATTTCCATGAGTGGGTGTCTTGCCAGTGGGAATCATCACCATGACCTTTCAAGTGCTTAGAAAATTCACTTTAATTAAAGGACTTATTAAAGTGAATGCCCTTTTATAATTAATTGGGGTTAATTTGGAGAAAAGCTTAAGTTTTGGGGTTTTAGCGATTTAACTTAATCTAATGAATCACAACCATAGACCTCAAATGGTTGAGATCAAATCTTGGCCATTGAAGTTAAGGTTTTGGTTCATACCAAAAGTTTAAAAAGAAGCTAAGTGGGGAGGAGAAGACACATATTCTTACAAGAGAGAAACTCGAGCATTGAGTGGAAAATTCAAAAAAGGACTTTCTGATTTAGTCTCTTGGGCAAGAGAGAGAAAGACAACATTCAGAAGAAGCAAACAGCTGATCGAGAGCAGATTTTCTGTGCAAGGGCACTATACGGACAGTGTACAGACAAGCCGTACAGTTGTGTAGGTCGTAAAGTTGTATAGATCTGACCATACAGATTTCCATACATGTTGTACAGATAGCTGTATGGATCCATACAGTTGTACACACCGTATAGGTAGTACAGTGAGGCCGTACAATAGAGTGCAAGGGCAAAAACAATCAGGTTTTGCTGCATTTTTCAAGGGAAGATTTGCAGGTTGAAGTTCATCTTCAATGAGACAGAATTTGTCAGGTTTGCTGTGTAATTTCCTGTTGTCACATATATAGTAGCTGGGCTACTTTTGTTCCTGAGCAATACTGAGTAGTTCTTTGAGCAATCCTTTGCTATGAGATCAGCATATGATGAGCCAGCAGTTGATGGTCTCTCACTTTCAGCAGATCCAGAGTGACCAGATTGACCAATTCTATGTTGTGACTGAGCCTCATTACCCCAGATTCATTGACTGAGTTAGCCATTCTCATGACCCAGAGCAGAGATTGATATAGTTCCTATGTGTAGCAGCAGCAGTTGTCCCAGGGATTTTCAGACTTGATTTCATATCCAGTGCAGGTATATGACCCAAGTGATATAATGGTTTGTACTAATGGATTTTGATGTTGCTCTGTTACCTATTTTAGCAGTGAGGCTCAGTTGATATTGATTATACGTTGCCAATATTTTATCTTGGTTTGCTTGAAATCTAAAGCATAAATGATCTAGTGGTCTTGTAGAAATTTTCTGTGTTTTACTGCTTGCTGGTTTATGTTGACATTTCGTGGTTTTCGCTTACAGCCGGTTTTGCATTGGCTGTAAGTTACTTAAGAAATTTTCTGAACAATTAAACACACAGTAAAAATTCACTAACAGGCTGAAAAAACACTTTTAACAGTCACACCATAAAAAATATAGACTCAGAGATTTTTGGCCAATGGCCCTGGAAAAACCCACAAGAGGAAAACCAGTCAGAGAGAGAGAGAGATTTTATTTCTTTCACCAAAAAATCAGAACAGAAATATAGTGAAAATACAACTCATCTCCACCCAAGATTTTATCTCAAAATCTTGAAAATCGTGCCCAGCATTAACAGCAGCCGTACACCCTCGATTTCTGTGCCAAATAAATGCAGACCGTACAGCAATAAATGTCAGCCGTACACCCCAATTTCTGTGCAAAACCGTATAGCATTTAATGCAGGCCGTACACCTCGATTTCTGTGCAAAACCGTACAGTATTTAATGCAGCCGTACCCTCGATTTCTGTGCAGAAATTAAAGCAGCCGTACTGTCTCGATTTTTGTGCAGTCTCTCTTCTTGAAAATCGTGCCAAAGCCCTAGCTCGACCTCCTGCTCTCTCAGCTCACTCTCCTTTTCCTGAAAAAAAATGAAAAGTGAAGTCTCTTTGCCTCCCTCAACCCTTTTTGTCTAAACCCTAAGTGGGAATCTCATCCAACGGTGGAGAAAGATCCAATCCAATGGCTGAGATTCAATGAGAGTAAAAATCTCTTTTATTTAAATCACTTAAATAAAATTACTCACCCACTTAAATTTATCAAAAAGTGATTTTAAGTTTATAAAGTCTCATTAAGTGGCTTTTAATGTGAGGGTCACCTTTTTCCCTTTTAAAAAGTGACTTAGGCAAAAAGTCACTTAGGGAACAACTGCCTAGGTACAAAAACTAACACTCCCTCTTACCGAGGAAGGTGTTCTGCACCACTCCCAACTTATCTCTAAAGAAGACAAACTTCCCCCTCCCCAAAGACTTCGTCAGAATGTCTGCTACCTGCTCATTAGTGGATATATACTGAAGCTCAACTGCCCCTCTCTGAACGTAGTCACGGATGAAATGGTGCCTGATCTCAATGTGCTTTGACCTGTCATGGAACACTGGATTCTCAAAGAGCTGAATGCAACTCTTATTGTCACAGTAGATCACCATAGGCCTAAGCTGCTGATCAAATAAATCTACCAATAACTTGCGAAGCCACAGTGCTTCACAAGTAGCCTGACCGGCTGCCATATACTCAGCCTCAGCAGAACTCAATGCAACGGACTTCTGTTTCCAACTGAACCACGACATTGCTGCCAAGACCAAACTGAAACAACAACTGGAAGTGCTCTTCCAATCCCTTACACAACCTGCCCAGTTTGAATCTGTGAACCCAACCAAGCTGACTCCACCCGAACCCCTGTAGTCCAGACCATAATCCACTGTAGCTGCAAGATATCTCAATATGTGCTTTGGGGCAGTCTAGTGCACACTCCTAGGCTCAACCATGAACTGACTAAGAATGTTCACCGCAAAACACAAGTCTGGCCTGGTATTGACCAGATACATCAAAAACCCAATGAGCTGACGATATATAGTGGGATCCACCAACTTACCCTCAGAAGCATGAAGTTGCTTCCAGTTGGTGATCATAGGTGTACACATCGGCCTGCAGTCCTCCATCCGAAATCTCTTCAGAATATCAACTGCATACTTCCCTTGTCCAAGGAAAATATGTCCAGGCTCCTGCCAAACCTCCATCCCCAGATAGTAATGCATCAGTCCAATGTCAGTCATCTCGTACTCCAATGCTAGATCTCTCTTGCAATGTGCAATGAGATGCTCAGCACCTGTGATAAATAGATCATCAACATATAGCAGAAGAATGAGCGGATCTCCCCCAACCACAATGAAGTAAAGGTTGGGATCAGCCTCACTCTTCTGAAATCCCATCGATGTCAAGTACGTATCAATCCTAGAGTACCAAGCTCTAGGAGCTTACTTCAGTCCATACAAGGCTTTCCTCAGCCTGCACACATGAGAATCTCTCCCATGGATCTCAAATCCCTGTGGCTGCTCTAAGTATACCTCCTCCTGCAGAAGACCATTGAGAAATGCAGTTTTCACATCCATCTGGTGGATCTTCCAACCCATCTCTGCTGCTATAGATATCACTGCCCTGATAGAAAAATACCGAGCAACTAGGGCAAATGTCTCATCATAGTCAACTCCCTCAACCTGTGAGAACCCCCGCGCCACAAACCGAGCCTTGTACTTCTCCACACTGCCATCCGCAGCATGCTTTATCTTGTAAAGCCACCTGGAAGTCACAACTGACTTCCCCTCAGGTCTCGACACTATCTCCCAAGCATCATTCTTCATGATGGAATGGTACTCTTCCATCATGGCATCTCTCCATACCAGATGCTGGGAAGCCTCCTCAAATGTGGATGGCTCAGAGTCACGAAGGCATGCAACAAGAGCCATATCATCCCTGTCCGGCACCACACCAAGCCTGTCTGGCTCCACTACTATCCTGATCCTCTCCTGGGGCCTACCAAATGCCTTTGCTTCCTTCAAGGTCTCTTGAAGCCACTTGGGCTTCCTTTTCCTTGAAGACTGCCCCTCCTGAACTGGTCTTGGGCTCTCCTCATCTGAGCAAGTCCCAGTACCAGAAGGTCCAACACACCGAGGACCAGTAACTGATGAATCTGTGCCTGACGATCCTGTAATCTGAGGACTCAAACCTAAACCTGTCCCAGAAACTGTCCCTGAAGTGCCAGCCACCTGAATCACTGAACCTGTAGACGCTGTGCCTATACCCTGTGATCCAGTCCCTCCAGAAACCTGTGGACCTGTAAGCTGCATCGAAGAAGCCTGTACCAACTGAGGTGTGGGAGCTGGTGTCTCCCCCTGCTCTAACTCCCTAGACTTCCTGAAGGCTCTCTCCTCATCAAACTTTACTTCCCGACGGACAACAACTTTCCGCGAGCTAGGTAAGTAAAGTCGATAGGCCTTCGAAGTCTCGTCATATCCCACAAATATGCCTCTCTCTGCAGTGGGATCAAACTTCGTCCTCTTCTCAGAAGGGACGTGAGAGTAAGTCAACGAGCCAAATATGCGAAAGTGGCCCACCTCAGGCTTCTTGCCTGAATACATCTCCTTAGGAGTCTTGCTCCTCACTGCCCTGTGAGGACTCCTGTTCTGCAGATAAACTGCAGTGCTACATGCCTCAACCCAAAGAAAGAAAGGTAACCCCTGATCATGAAGCATCACTCTGGTTGCCCCCACAATCGACCTGTTCTTTCTCTCTGCTACTCCATTTTGCTCAGGAGTGTAAGGAACTGTCAGCTGTCTCTGAATGCCCTCCTGTCTGCAGAATACATCGAACTCCTTGGAGGTATACTCACCCCCATTGTCCGATCTCAACATCCGGATCTTCCTCCCCGTCTGCTTCTCCACAAGGGCTTTGAACCCTTGGAAGACTCTCAACACAAGCTCGGACTTCTTGCTCCTCAAGAAGTAGATCCAGGTCTTCCTAGAGTAGTCATCAATGAAGCTAATGTAGTACTCAAAGCCTGTCAAAGACACTAATGACATAGGACCGCATATGTCAGTATGGATACGATCAAGCACCCCGGCAGCTCTCGTGTCACTGCTCGAAAAAATAGTCTTGGTGTACTTTCCCAAAGCACACCCCCTGCACACATCACTCTGCTCAGTGCTGAACTCTGGTAAACCTGTAACCATGCTCCTCAACAATCTAAGAGCTAGGTGATGCAGGTGGGCCATCCTCCGATGCCAGAGCTCACATAGCTCACTGCTGCTGCTGTGTGCTAAAGCACACTGTGGCTGAAACAAGAGCTTGTACAGCTTTCCACACCTGACTCCAATGTCCATGGCACTGGACATACCTGTAGCCCTGGGATACACCTGCACTCTCCCATCTAAAAAGCACACCCCAAGACCCCTGTCCTCAATGGTGGAAACTGACACAAGGTTCTTCTTCAGCCTAGGGACATACAACACATCCCTCAGAGTCATGTGACTCATCGACTCCCTCTGAAATGTGATGGTCCCCCGACCAACAGCTCTAACAACGGTGTTGTCTCCAAGGACAACCTCCACATCTCTACCTGTCTCAGATAACTCCGAGAACACCTCTCGAGCTCCAGTCATGTGGCTCGAGGCTCCGCTGTCAATGTACCAAGTAGTAGAGGTGGATGAACCCCCCTGATGACCTGCCAACAAAGAATGCTCACTATCCATATCCATATCTGTGCTGGTGGCTAAAGAGACTCTCTCTCTCTCCATCTGTCCAGCATAAAGGGAAAACTCCCTCTGAAATGCAACACTAAACTCATCAACCTCTGCTGAGGCTGCAGTCTGCTGTCCCTGTCCCTTCATCTTCTTCTTGCTTGGACACTGTGAGGCATAGTGCCCAAAGGCCTGACAAGCATAACACTTGATTTTACTCAAGTCTTTCTTCTGCCCACTCTGCTGCTGCTATTGGTGCTGCTTGGCCCCACCCTTCTTGGGACCCTTTTTCTTCTTGCCCTTAGCTGCCAAAGCAACATTCTCATCATCAGCCCCACTGTGAGATGTGCTACCCTAGACAAGACCTCTCCTGGTCTCCTCTTGCACAAAGTCATCCCAAAGTCTCTCCCAGTCAAATAGGTTCTCTCTGCCCACTATAGCTTGCACAAAAGCACCCCAGGACTTTGAAGCCCCATTCACTGTGGTGCGAACAAGCTCTGTAGGGGCAACCTTCTCCCCAACCACTGCAAGTTCATCCCGAACTGCAGAAATCCTGGTAAGGTATGCTGTGACTCCCTCACCCCCATTCATCTTTATACTCTTGAGTTTCTCTCTGAGAACCATTTTCCTATTCTCATTGGAACTCTCATACAAACTGGTCAAGGCTGTCCACATCTCGTGTGCCCTATCCTTGCCTGAAATGTGAGGGATAATGTGATCTTTAACCGCATCAAGAATAATCCTCCTAGCTTTACAGTCCTTCTTATTGAAAGCTGATAGGGCTGCTGCATCTGTTGATGCAAGAATGGTAATCGGATTTGCTGTAGTGTTCCTAACTACATCCGGCCATAACTCATTCTCCTCCAATAACAATAAAATTCTAGCCTTCCACGGCACAAAATTTCCTGTCCCATCCAGCCTATCCTCCAATCTAAGTCCTGTAGCCATCTCTACACCAACCCAACAAAGTGCTATTCACTGACAGAAGATAAAATACTAAAAATCTGAGTTCTGAAAATTTCTATGTGTCTGCAAACTATCACTGTTTTTAGCCCCCAAGCTCTGATACCATGTAGAAATTTTCTGTGTTTTACTGCTTGCTGATTTATGTTGACATTTCGTGGTTTTCGCTTACAGCCGGTTTTGCATTGGCTGTAAGTTACTTAAGAAATTTTCTGAACAATTAAACACACAGTAAAAATTCACTAACAGGCTGAAAAAACACTTTTAACAGTCACACCATAAAAAATATAGACTCAGAGATTTTTGGCCAATGGCCCTGGAAAAACCCACAAGGGGAAAACCAGTCAGAGAGAGAGAGAGATTTTATTTCTTTCACCAAAAAATCAGAACAGAAATATAGTGAAAATACAACTTATCTCCACCCAAGATTTTATCTCAAAATCTTGAAAATCGTGCCCAGCATTAACAGCAACCGTACACCCTCGATTTCTGTGCCAAATAAATGCAGACCATACAGCAATAAATGTCAGCCGTACACCTCGATTTTTGTGCAACTGTACACCTCGATTTTTGTGCAAAACCGTACAGCATTTAATGCAGGCCGTACACCTCGATTTCTGTGCAACCGCACACCTCGATTTCTGTGCAAAACCGTACAGTATTTAATGCAGCCGTACCCTCGATTTCTGTACAGAAATTAAAGCAGCCGTACTGTCTTGATTTCAGTGCCAAAATAAATGATGTTCGTACACCATCTCGATATTTGTGCAGCAATAAATGCACCTCGATTTCTGTGCAGTCCCTCTTCTTGAAAATCGTGCCAAAGCCCTAGCTCGACCTCCTGCTCTCTCAGCTCACTCTCCTTTTCCTGAAAAAAAATGAAAAGTGAAGTCTCTTTGCCTCCCTCAACCCTTTTTGTCTAAACCTTAAGTGGGAATCTCATCCAACGGTGGAGAAAGATCCAATCCAATGGCTGAGATTCAATGAGAGTAAAAATCCCTTTTATTTAAATCACTTAAATAAAATTACTCACCCACTTAAATTTATCAAAAAGTGACTTTAAGTTTATAAAGTCTCATTAAGTGGCTTTTAATGTGAGGGTCACCTTTTTCCCTTTTAAAAAGTGACTTAGGCAAAAAGTCACTTAGGGAACCACTTCCTAGGTACAAAAACTAACAGGTCTTGACCGGGAAATTCTTTTTGTATACTCATTGGCCTTGTCCTACTCCTAGTATGGATTTAGTCTTTTCCCTTCAGCAACATAGCTTGCTAGTCTTGGCATCATTTCCATTGTCTTCGTCCATCTGTTGCCTTCCCATTTTCATTGACTATCCTTCACTTGTAACTTGACTAGTGACATTTGGGACTTCCCCCACCTTCACCTCTATGTTGGAATAGGTCTCCATGTATAAAACTGTGTCTCAGTGTTGGTTTATGTGATTTTTGTCACAAGGAATGTCTACCTCTAGGTCTTGAACACAAGTAATCTTACCAAAGAAAGTGTCTTTAGACACCAAGGCATCGGAGCTTAAAGTTATTCTAAATGGATGCCATGCCAGCAAAATAAAACTAACACTACTTGAAATGGAAAAATAAAACTAGCCAGTGGCCAAGAGATGAGCACTCACCCATTGTATGGTGTAAGGCTCATGTATCCCCACAGTGTATCAGGGAGCTAAGCCCTAGAAGGTTGAGCCTTAGTCATTTTCTGGAAGCCCCAAAGGATTTCCAGGGCACTTGCTCTTGGAGGCTGGCAAGTTATCAATGAAAAATCAAGTTGATGGCTACAGGATGAGCACTCATTCGTTGTATAATGTACGGCCCATTTGCCCCCACAGGCAACAGGGAGAGACTGGCCCAAGAAGGTCATGTCTTTGTCATTATCTGGAGACCCAAAAGGCTACCAGGGCACCTGCCTTTAGAGGTCAACTAGTGAAATAAATGTTGAGCAAATTAAGTCTTAAAAAGGTTGCTTGTCTACAGTCAAGTGGAGCCTTCTCATCATTCCACCCATTTGTGAGACACCGCCATGCCCTATTGTTCACCTAGTCCAACTTATGTGTTGTGTGGATCCGCTAGTACTTTAGCCCAGGTGCTTACAGTGTTAAGTTATCAATTCATCCCTTGGCCTCACCTGTTGTTTATGATCCTTTCACCCTTGACTAGCAAAAGGGCTAAATCTATAAATTAGTATACACCAGAGGCTCTTGTTTTGAAGCAACTAATCATTGTGATTTGGATTACTATATAAGTATTTGTGCTTATACTTGCCAACAAAATCTAATCATACTTGAGTGGATGAGTACTCATCATTGTGATTTGGATTACTATATAAGTATTTGTTCTTATACTTGCCAACAAAAATACACCATAGCATTAGCAAGATTTCCTCATTATAGCACTAACATCAACCATCCATAAACACTAAGAGATATTTCATTAAGCCTTAGAGGGATTTCTCCCCCAATCCAAACATGAGAAAAGAATGAGATCCAACCCTTATATAGGCTGTAGCTCTATCTCATTTTACAATAAAATATGAATAAACTAGGCTAAAACCCTAGATCTAGCCTAGCATGGAGAAAACAAATCAAAATACTCCAACAAATTGACAAACTTTAACAAAATCCATAAAATATCAAGGTCAAAGCCACAAGTAAAATATCCAAGAGAAGAAAGGCCAAAGAAGGGTTTGCATCCATCAAATGAGGGTAAATGATGACAAAAAGAAGTCAAACCTAGCCTCAAAAGGCTCTCCAAAGGTAGCACTCCATCATATAAGGAGAATGCTCTTTCTGAAAAGGCTCCAAAATGCACACGCAACAAAAATACAATGCGACTCGTTAAAACAACAATTCTAGAATTGCTAATTCCTCATTATTTATCAGATTTTTTATTTTAACCACTTTTCCGAAATCCCAATGCCACTCTGCATCTAATAACATTGAGATGGCACAATTTTGGGCACTGTCAAAAGATAATTGCACCCAAAACTAGGACACCCCTCCAAAAATGACCCATCAAAAATGGACTAGATGAGTCTGTAAACAACCCTTCAAAGGGTGGGTGCTCATAAAGGAAGACCAGCAAATGTGTGTAGAACAATCCATCCATCAACCATGTGCAAATATCCCAAAAGTAGTGGAATGAACTCATCAAACCCTAGTGCAAGTGCAAGGATCCTCAAAATATGTGTAACAAAGTCCTTCAATGCATGAGCAAGTGCACAAACAACCTCCAAAAGCGGGTGTTACACATAATTCTTGTCATGACCATGTAATGAGAACCAAAACATTAGCAATTGCCTCAAATCCTCAAAATGTGAAGTTAGACCTTAGCTAGGACTCATATTTTCATACTTGTGTCCACCACCGCCTTTTCCTTTTATGCAATAAGTGTTACCCCTTTCAGTAACGCCACTTGTCAATTGACACTGAGCAGTGCCACCGCCTAATCCCTTTGTGCAATAAGCGGTGCAGCCCTGGTAACGCTCTATCTCCATAGCAAAGGAGCGGTGCTCGAGTTTCGAAAGGAAAAAGAGAAGATTCGCGAAGCTTCTCGAAGATCAGCTTCATGGCACCCTCATCCCTACTCTTGTGGACCACCTGGACTAGAGATCCCCCCTAGTAGGATCTCCCTTCCACCTCATATACCATTTCCTCAACCATCCCTATCCTCCCAAGGGCTATAAGTATTGGTTCAGCCCCCATGGGTAAAGGAAGGAAAGTTATGCTGCTACACCAAAGTTTTGGCCAAATCTAGGGTAAGCATAAGGAAGGCAAGTTGAAGCTTTGAGGACAAGACTTGGCATGAGAGGAGACATATCAACACTAAGGCACAATGGTTGTAATCTCTCTCTTTATTTGACTATGCAATAAAAAGTTTATTTCCCATAATTCTCATTCTGTTTCAATCACTAGTTTTATTATCAAACTCCTTAGTCTTTGATATAGGATAATAGATTTCTTTTGGTACTTTTGATCTTGTGTGCATTGTGATGTGTTTTTTGCAGGTAAACTGTGGAGATCTAGCATACTTGAATGCTGGAGCATTGCATTGTATTGTAGGTGAAAGTATCATTCCAAACATCTGTTTATCTTAGGGAAAGTGCTCTTTACTGTTATTACTCATTTGTTCTAGTTGTGAAGGATTCAAGCTAAGGAAACAGCTCCTGTTCGCAGAAAGTGAGTATTTCCAGCAATAAATTTGGCAACTCCATTGGGGAGGACATTCAGAACTTCTGAACTTTCTTGGTTTTCGGTTCTGGTTTTTATTCCAAACTTCAACTTTTTCAGTGATCAGATCTACTAATTTTGCAGTGAGATTTGGTTTCGTTTTGACTAGATCTGCTTAGATCTGAAACATATCTGCTTCATTTTCCTGTAATTTTTGTTATTTGATGCCAGTTGTCTGACATTTAACTTTCTCTTTTTCGCTTGATTTTTGTTTTGAAACCTACATGAAACACCGCGCTTTCAATAGGGACAAGAAGTGGTGCTACCGTGTATACCTAGTGGACAACAGGTGGTGCCACCGCGTATACCTAGTGGACAACAGACGGTGCCACCGCTCTGTTTAAATGGACAAGAGGCGGCAACCCTCTGTCAATAACTTTTGAGAAGTTGTGCCAGGCAGGGTTTTATACTTCTGTAATTTCAAAATTTAAGATGAGTTTTTTCCTTTTCTGAGTTTGTTTCTGGCTTCATGATTGATATTTGACTGTTAATTCGAAATTTGGGAAGTGGTAAAGGCTTGTTTCATTTTGTTTTAAAGATCTAGGTTGTTTTGATTTGTCCAACTGCTTGCTATGCTTGTGTTTGTTTTTTCTAGAAGAGTGCTTGGAAGTTATATAGTCAGATCTCTTATTACTGTTAGATCAACTAAAAAGAAAGTATTTTACTTTTGCTTTCTTTATTTTTGTTCTTCATAGGCTAATGGAAGATTGCTTTTGCTTTTGATTAAAAGAAAATTTTGAGATTGATCATATAGTTATATTTAAGGATGAACCATTGGATACTTGATTAGTTGTACAAACTTTCTGGCATTCATGATTTTTCCTTTCTTTACATGTTCTTTTCTCAGCAAAAATATCATCGTTTGAGTTAGGTCTTTTACATTTGAAGAATTAAAAAGAGTTTAGTGTGAAGTAGTGGTAACATCTTTCTTTTTGGAAAAAGAGATCCTATTTCATTTTACTTTCTAGATTTGTTATTAGAAGATTTTTGCTTGCTTGCAATTTGGAAAATAGTTCAATGTGATTGTTTGGGATTTCTTAGTTGGAAACGGAAATTGAATCACGATCTCTCCTGTAAGTAGGGCATACCCTGAAAGATAAAGTGAAAATTTGCATGATCATGCTGCATGGTTTTACTTTTTCTATTTACACCTCATGCATTCACTTAATCGTATAAGATAAAATTAACACTAGTTCTATGTTAAAATCTTTAATAACTTGAGTGATAAGTTAGAAAACGTGTTCCGGCCTCTATACACATAGGAGCTATTGTTCTATTGCCTGCATTGTATCCTGGGGGCTTGTAGTTCTTCCACGTACCAACCAGTATATCGAATGACCTTTCACATACCCTTGAGGTATATAGAAAGGTACTTCACGTACTCGGTAGTATATCGAAAGGCTCCTGTCGAACGGTTGCGCATTAAATAGCACTAACACAGATTTGAGCTCCCATGTACCTTGTGTATATCGGGAGACCCCTCTAGGATACCTTAGAGGATACCTTAAACCAACTGAGAAAATCCTTTTGGTCGTCTTGTTGGAGCAATACACCGAGAAGAGCACTCGGGGAGCTACTACCTACGTGTCGTCCAGGTAGACAAGTATTCAGGCAAGGGTATGGTCTCAATCCTCATTGTCGCATTTTACTATTGGACCCTACGGTATATCGCGAGTTGCGAAGACACTTGAAGATCTGTTGATGCTTGGAAAAATCCTAGGTACCGACAGTAGGGATTCTCCCCAATAACCGTTCCCAATTAGATCGTTTATTGTTTGGTATGGGGAATCTATTCGGTTAGCAGCCCGGCTACCGTAGAATTAAAAGAATGCTTTAAATAAGTTTTACCAGCTGCAGTTTGGTCCACCGTTTATGTATTTTATGTATTAAGGGAAGAAATGCAAGTGCCTATATTAAATGCAGGTGATTGCCAAAGCAAAAACCTACCAAGCAGTTAGCCACAAGTGAGTTGCACAGGGTCTTACCTCTCGCCTTACATGAATCAATTGTTCCTCAATCACCCAAAGCAAAAAACAACTAAACTATCCTACCTATCCCCAGGGGAGCAGATATTAAAAATTTATATGAGTAATGTACTGTACTATTGCATGTGGAATCTTACAGATACTTGTTCAAATTCTTCATACATAAATACAGCAGGAAAATATAAACAAAGATAGCTATGTCATGTGAAAACATTCATTACTCGTCCCATGTACAAGATTCTTAATAGAAAGTAAAATCATTTAGAAATTGCAAAAATAATTCAACAAGTTAAAACGATCTCACAGTTGTGTAGCAGACTAAAACAAAAATAGTTCATCATTCAATAATCCACACAATCCATTTGGAAACTCGTACAGTCCTTCCTCTAGCAAAATTTGGTTCTCTTTATTCATAAAAGAATTAGTTCTCATACAAATAACTTCAGCATCTATGCGGTAGAAAAAGTCCCCTCTATTCTCTATTCTACCCCTATTTATGCATTTTAAAAATGACTCTTTAGCTACCCCAGCTTCTTAGGGTTCCTTGACTCTTCGATTTACAAAAAAATTCTTCTAGTGACTCACACTAGAAAAATAGAAATAACCAAGATAATCTATAAAAGGTGCCACATGTACACAGGACAAAACTTAGGAGGGCCCAACTGACCCTCCAACGAATTCTTTCCATGCAACAGCTTCTGCAGCGATGGTCTTGAAGTCCATAGGCTCAAGCACTCTGACTGTCACTTCATGTATGGCCAGTTGCGACTTTTTCTCTATTGTTTTGGGTGGAGTTACCCTGAGCTGGTCTTCGAGAAGGCAATTACTGATTGCAGCTTGTGCAACCAAACTCTTTACTGCTTTCTCAATAATGCCTTTAACTTGTTGTATGCTAAGCTCATCCTCCCGCTCCTGTAGGTACTTCAAATGTTCCTCATGGTCGGGAAACTCTTGGATCCTTTTTGCAGTAGAGGTTTGACATCTATTATGTGTTGTGAACACCCTCTTATAAAAATCCATACACCTATCTAAAGTTTTCCCGACCCCAGCAGTTAATCTTGCAACGGCCTTGCTACTGAAATCCATGAGTTTAAATTCTATCTTTAAGTTCTTAGTGGTTTTCTGTGGCAACTGCTCTAGAAATGCTGCATTGGTTTCTATCCATGTCAGTTGTCCCTAAAGAATTTCCGCAACCTCTAGTGTTTTTGTTCTGAAATCGGTTGAGATTGTTGATATTTCCTGCAATTTGGTTTCAACTTGTTTGATCTTATAAACTTCTTTTGCAAGCTTCAGGTGGACCTGATATGTTTTCCTTCTGATCGGGAGGGCATGCTCTCAAAGAATAGTAATATCAACTTGTCGTTCATTTGCTTCCTTGAGCTGAGTTTCCAAAGAACCATTCTGTGCCTCGAACTTTGCCACTCAGGGCCTTAACTCTTCTACTTGCTTATCGGTCGCAGCCTTCTGCACTTCCAGTTCTGAAATCTTATCCTCAAGGTCTTTCAGTTCTCTATCAATGATGGTATTTGAAAGTACCAAGGCCTCCTTTTTCGATTCTAAGACCTAGTAGGCCTCTTGGAGCCTCTAGAACTCTAAAAGAGTAGCCTCATATTTTCTCTTCATTTCTCGACCTTCCCCTCTTTCCTTCATCAAAGCATACTTCACTCTTACCATCATTTCCTTGTATTGATCTACAGTTTCCTTCAATATGCCCACATTATAAGCATTTGCTTGCGCAGCCACGACACCAATCGAAGCCATCAGTGGCAGATCCTCATCGGTACCTTTCATGACAGGTCTTTCAGTAACTGTAGTTACCTCAGGCTGGGTACCTACCTTTAACTTCTTTTTGACCCTCCAAACAATGGCCTTCCGTTTAGGGTCGAAAACAACATTATCCAGGCATGCAACCGCATGTTGCTTGGACGGGGTGAAGGCTACTAACCCTAACTCTGGAAGAGGGAGGTAACCTCCTATTATTATGTCTCATGAGGTAGAAGGAGAATCTTCTAGATTGTCTTGGGCCGCATCCCGTTCCTGATTTTCCCTATCTTGGTCCTCTTGCTCTTTTATCCTCAGTTCCTCAGCTATCTTCTCTGCCTGTCTCTTGCTCTGTCAACTGATTCTTTTTTCATTCTCTCCTCTGCTTCCCTTTGCCTTTGTTCTTCTTCTCCTTGTCTTTGTTCTTCTTCTTCCCTTTTCCTTTAGGCTTCCTCAGCGACTAATTTCTCTGCTTCTTCCACTAATCATCGAGCCTCTTCTTCCTTCTTCCTGGAAACATCCTCTTTCAGTTGTTGCTGCTCAGTAGTGCTACTGCTGCTGCCTTTGCCTCCTGTGGTTGTATTCTTTTGTCTGAACCGCTTATTCAAAGCAGTCATATTGCAGGCATTTTTGAAGATTTCTTCATCCTTGTCACAGTGATCAAAGTATTCAAAATTTACCTTTACAAGAGCACAATGTACAGCAACCTTGTTATCACCAAACCTGTAGTTTCCTCTATGAGGTGAATCCAGGATGGATGGTAGAGGGATGGGCAACTAAAGAGGTGGAACCAAGATAACCTTGACTCCCAAATGGATGGTTGTCACGCCAATCGAGGAAATCTTCACTTGATGTTACCTTAGCGCAAGACAACAATGGGGGAGACCCAAATCTATTCTTGACAAGAGAGATTAGACCTAAACACCAGATCAAATCAAAGAGAGTTGAAGTACATAAGGTGTAAGGTGGACTAAACCCTAGATCTATGGATCACATCACAAGGTGTACTAGGGCTTGGATCAAGGGATTATGAGATGTGAAATTTGATCCAAGTTCGAAACGCAAATAACCTATAAGCCTATTACTTGATTCGTGATTCGAGTACTAGCAAAAGATGAAGATTTCCTCTGCCTTGGGAAATTTGACCAATGCAGGGAGGGGAAGAACAAGATTGGGGCTATCTAGTACCACAGGGTGAACTCGAAAGAAGGTATGACAGTGTCAAAGCACCCGAGCCACAAAGAAAAGATCAAATCACAAGAGAAGGAGGCAACATGAGGGGTAGCCCTAGGGATTAGAGAACAGTGCCTTGGGATTTGGGCCAAATGGAGTCACTTTAGCAAAATCTTTTAAAGACCCACTTAGGGTTTCACCTGGTGTACAAAACCCAGAAATGGTTTGCCCCGAGATCAAGCGGTTTGATCCATAATATTTTTTATTTTTTAATATTTAGGGTTTTAACATGAAAATGAAGATGCCAATGGATTGAGATCTAGAAAAGAAGAACTAACCTGTAGATCTTACCTAGAAAACCTTGTAGATTCCTTGATGACGATGATCTATGTCGTCCCGATCAATTTGAGAAGATTTGAAGGAAGCCTCTATGTGAAACAATTTGCCCAAGGAAGCCAATGCGCACTCTCTCCTGCACAACAAACGTCAACCATATCAGATTTGATGCGTCACGAGAAAAGAACAAATGCTACAGAAAAATAGCAAGATGAAGTCAGATCGCAATGATACTAATGAAAACCCCCTGATGCAAGCGAAGCCAAGCCAAGCGAGTTGAGGAACCCCTACAAAAACGCCCAAGTTGAAGTCGCCCTCTTGTAGACAAGACAATGTTTCCAAAAACTATAGATCTCACAACAAATACCCGAATGTTAGGAAGCAATAGATTTTCCAATCACCATCTAAGAACACTAGATGCAAAGGAGATCCAAAAATTTCCACAAGAATAGTTGTTCTATTATCCAGATCCAAGAGCCAAAGACCCCTTACAAATGAGAAGCTCTTTCCTTTAAATAGAAATGAGAGAACCAAAATCATAACCACTTTTCAAATGGGTGGCTAAGATTAAAAGATTAAAATATTCTAATCAACGGTTGAGATGAGCTCAACATAGAGTACATGGATCAATACAATAATATAATATAAAAATGGACCAAATCATCTTAGGAGAGGACATCCCACTCAATAAAAAATAAATAAAGCTCATGGTGGGTCCAGGGAGTGTTAACTAACTCTCCTAGTGTGTCCCCATGGCACAGTAAAATAATATAATTTTTAAATGCCAAAATAATGCCTTATGAGGAAATCGTGAGCCTCCAACAGCTCCAGAAAATAATAAATCATGCCAGAAAGATGGATGCAGGTCTATCCAAGTGCTGAAATTGCTGGAGGAGTGGAAGACATCACTCTCATCATCAAAACTCATCCCATGCCATTTCCTTGCCTCAGTAGCCCAAATCGAATTCTTCAGTAGTCATTTTAATTTATTTTAATTCTGCCTCGGGAAACGTGATATGCCCAAAACTGCCTCCTAGGTTGCCTGCATTATTCAACTGAGCCCACGAGGCTCTCTGGGAAGGAGGTAATATGGTAAAAACAAGTGGTTGGACCACCCCCTCCTCATACAGCGCCCTAGGAGATCCAAACAAATCATCTCTCTACTCAAGCAAGCCATCTAGCATGGCAAAATTGCATCAGAATGGTACATTGAGCCAAATCATCCCTGCAATTGCCTGGAACTGAAAACAAGCTGTCTCATTAGACTCAGGGAGTCCAAATCCATCAAAGGTGCATACTCATACACCCTATATGTCTCTGCATGATCATCTATAATATCCAATATACCCAAATAGACAAAATAATAATCTACAAATGACCACATAATCAATAATATAACGTAGACTAACATCCATCCACTGCAAGTGTTCAAAGGCTAAAACATGCTCTACAAATCATTCAAGTAACAACTATAACAAGTAGCAATCAGACTTTCAAGACCATACTCACTTCATAGTTGTAATCAATTTGCTAGTGAAGGGTGAAGGCTAAAGTTCAAAAGGCTAGGCTAAAGGGTGACCACCAACTCAACACTGTGACACTTTGGATATGGAAAGGGGATACTCACTCTAGCATATGCCGAACAAGCAACAATACAGGGGGTGGCAGCGCCTCACAAATGGATAAGTTACGTTCAGAGGTGCTTATTCACCTTGACAAATGCTCACAGTCCAAATCAATACAAGTGAGGCCAGTAATCCTTAGATATAACTTTAGGAACCATTGCTTTTTTTGGGCCTTTGATTTTCCATAGCCTTGGTCCATGAATTTATTACACGGATTTTTATTAATTTAGGCTTCATGCATTCATGTATGTTTAAAAACACTACTTTTGATGAATGTTTTAAGATATTCATTTCATTATACTTCAAAGCCAATTTCATTAGGCTTCCCTTGCATTCATGTATGTTTAAAAACACTACTTTTCATGAATGGGTTTTTTCATAAGATATTCATTTCATTTCCAAATACATTGTATTGATGGCAGCGCTACTTGTTTCAGGTTTAGCCAACACAACCTAGGAAACTCAGAGCCGAGACACAAATAAACAAGGAAGCTTGTCCAACAAAGAGGCTCTAGTGGGGAAAGGTCCTCCATGCCACAAGTCAAGTTGTAGGTCGGGTCGAAAACATAACTGGAAGGTAATAGATGGGTGGAGACAGTGAATAATGAAACCAACACTAGCAAGCCAATGTATGGTGAGAATGACTACCTCTATTCTCCCTGAGGAGGGTAAAACCAATGAGTATGGATCAAGAACTTCTAGGTCTGAGTAAGGGCATACATACATAATATCAATACATCCAAGTCCACATATTTATATCACCACCAAATCATGAAACTAGATGCTAAGGCATGTCACAAGAATGAATATAAGAGCAATAATAACCATAACACAAGATAATATAAGCTGAGTCATAAACATGCAAATAATCCATCTGAACCAACATCTGTCCAATGAGAGAATACTGATACAACTCTAGGCACTACTAACTACTCTGCAAATGGCTAAATGACTACATCAGTCCTCAAATTTGAGTGTCCTGAGACTCAGTCATGGCATGGGAGAGTACTATAGTCCATCGATCAAACAATGATCCATCATAGATGCTCATCTCAACATCTCATATGTAGGGGAACTGGCTGAAAAGTGTACTGAAATCTGAAAATAGAATATGGTAACCTGGCTACTATATATGTGATAACAAATCTTACCCTAGGAATCGTTTCTATGAAAACTCTTCTCACCGAAGTGGAAATTTTCTAGGTCCTTCACAAAATCCGGTGCTTTTTTTACTTTTGAAAACTTGTAGCTGCCAACATAGAAAGGCATAGGTGGGTAGACCGCCTTCTTCATGTCAAACAGAAAATTCCCGAATCCATCCAGAAAATACTGTCTTATTGCCTCCCTGTGCACTATGTAGTCCGTAGCATATTTAGGAAGTAATGATGGGGCTCTAGTCCCTCCGTACATCCTTAGATAGGTGCCTTCTTCAAAGAAAAAATAATCTCCATATTCACTTATAAGTTCCAGTGCTCCCTCAAACATGCACTTGCATGCCTCAAGGAAAATCAACTGGTAAAGTGGCATCAGAAGTTCCTCACAGATAAGTTTCTAGAAGCTGTGATACTTATGAGCCCAAAAAATCTGATATGCAGTGTAAATGGGTGTCTTGGCTTCATTCCAACTACAGTTTAGTTTCTGGAATGGGTACCGGCACAAGATGCAATCAATTAGATATAATC
The DNA here is from genome assembly GCA_001517045.1 of Pseudotsuga menziesii. Taxonomy (NCBI): domain Eukaryota; kingdom Viridiplantae; phylum Streptophyta; class Pinopsida; order Pinales; family Pinaceae; genus Pseudotsuga; species Pseudotsuga menziesii. The sequence goes on from LPNX010172161.1 coordinate 382,513, forward strand.
CCATCTACAATTTTGTTTTTCTTTATAGTAGTCCTCTTAGTGCAGCACCTATGCAGGAAGACAAGCTGTTGGCAACAATGTCTGCCCAATTGAAGATAGTGCCTTGCATAGTCACATGATACAGTAGTGGGATCCATCCTATCTTATAGAACTTCCCATTGGCCCTGCCGAAGATTCTATTATGCATCAGGGGTACAAGTCTGTAAGGAGTGCGCAAGCTGGCAATTTCATATTCGCCAAAGGCTTTCTGTCAAAATGGCTTGCCCGCTATCATCATCAGCTTTGCGCATTCGATATAGTCTAAACTCAGACTATTTATCCATTCATCCGTCATGCTGATTTCTGGAACTAGTAAATTGCAGGCTTTGGCTAGGTACGCAGGAGTGAAGGAGGCATAACCTTTTCCTTCGACATTGTACATGATCATATCATTTATGTCTGCTTTAGGTAAAATCCAGGCGATTACCTCGACACAAGGGAAAAGTTCAAGTCACATGGATATCTTCGTGATCCCAGATCTCAATATGTTTTCATACAGGGGAATATCTTCCAAGCCTGCGTCTGGGACCTTTTAATCTTTCATCATTGGATATATTTGTCCCCATTTGAACTCTCATTCAGCTCCAGTGACTGCTTTGGTATCTTCATAAATTATCTCTATCCTAGGCATGATTTCCAAATCTGACTCCTTTTCTATAGCCTTGGCTTTCTTCTTCCCTTTCTTTGGCATAATGTTGTGTGAGGACTGAGGCTGTAACACAATCACATCAAAAAATGGCTTAGTGTCCCTGCGATTAAAACACATGCATTCATATAAATAGGAAACTGCGAAATTATTGTAAAATTGCAGATATACAAGAAAGCCTAGCTAACAAATCATTTTTCCTTTCGGCACAAGATTGCACTCATGGAGAATAATAAACATATATTTTACTGAATCATCTTTAGCCATCGAGAAATGACCTCGTAATGTAGAAAAACTTTGTATATCATCAAACACCAAACCTATGGCAAGGTCAAGCCAGGATGACAAACACGGGTTCTAACTGCTACTCTGGGAGCTCAACTCTAAATCGTCTAGTGTTCTAAAACACTATTTAGAAAAAACAGTAGATTCAGTCTTAAACCCTGCACAAAACCCCCTCTCGTTACCCTTATTATCCACGAGAAACAGTCTTGAGGAAACGGTGGAAACTCCAACAAACCTAGGTTCCCTTCGAAACTTTTCTGAAACCACGGCACCGACCACAAAGGGCGAAATACCTTTTGACGAAAACCCTAGGCCGAAAAATGAAAGGAAAACGATGTCCCTCTGAGCTCGAGGCCTCGCTAATTCCATATCACCGCAAATAAACATGAACCAGGCGAGGAATGGCCGGTTAAAAACTTGACCCGCCTTAGTCTCATCATTAACACACCAGGGGTTTCAGTTATCCATGTTCGAGGTCTGAGCGGTCGAGACGAAAACGGCTAGGAGCAGGTGAAAACCATGATCGGTTGCAAACTAGGTCTAAAGAAAAAGGGAGGTCGGGACAGTTAACTCAAAACAAACAAACACCCTATGAGGCTGAGGGACAAACCTTAAAACCACGATGGATGAAAAACCTAACCCCGTAAACAAAGAAAAACTCAATGTTATCCTACCAAACCCCGTTTACCAAACAGTTAAATGACCAAGTAGGAAGTCTACCTGGAAAAAGCTGAACATGCGTGGAGTAGGTGAAGACAATCGCAAGCTCCAACAAGCAATCGACAGCTGGAATGCGTTCAAAACAGAGTGACAGTCCATTACACAAAACCTTATGGGCTATATATAGAAAAAACCACAAGCACACATTAAATGCGGTCGTTGGGCATTTAAATAGCACGAGCGAGAATGTCGTTTGGCGCCTAAAGCTCATCGAAGCAATCCTCCGATTCGGTATCGACGAGAGACAAAACAATTTCTCGATAGTATCGGTTACAACATCCCAAATCCACTGCAGCTATCGGCTTGCTTCGTCAAAAGCCAACCGCAAAACAGCGTCGGCCTTCCACAACTTAAGGTTTTGGCAACGACAGATCGGCTACAAGCCATAAGTTTTGTCGCTCTATTCGAAAAGAATAATCAGATCCTATCGACACTATCAGAGAAGTTTGTTGGGAACTGTCGACGAAAAGCTCATCAGCAGACTTAGGGAGAAGCATCCGATCGAAAATCAAACTTAAGCCGAGTGAAGCACGTCGACGATGAAAGAAAAATTTAGCTACAACAGTCGGCCAGGCTTCGATGAAATGGTACGATGAAGAATCGTGGGCTTCAAAAGCAGAATTCCGCCGAACGTATCGACTCCAACACTCGAACATATCCGCAACTGTCGTTGGAAACTCAAAAAACCTCCGACAAAGGCTGAAACCTTGGGTAAGAGATAACGTGAAGTCGAGTTGGAAGTCATATTTTCTCCGCCGTGTTGGCAAAAATCCGAAAATTCTTCCAACATATCGGGACAAAAATGAGTTTTCACTTGGTGCAAAAAACTCTTCAAACTTGTTTAGAATAAAAACCAAGTCATGGAAAACAACCTTTAAGGGGCAAAAGAAATATGAGCAAAATCAAAAGCTAAAAACTGAGGGGCCCTAAAATCATTGAAAATTTGGGATAGTGGTTGCAGCAACAACACAATCCTAGTGAGTAAAAGGCTTTTTATCAGCCCCTCTTATCACCTAAGTTTGCTTGTGACCTTAGCATGCGTAGGAGTGATTTTGTGTGTGATTCTAGTTTCCCATAAACTAGAGTGTAAGGAGACACACCTAAGGAATTCTTGGGTGTGACCCTATCTACCCATAAAGCATTAGGAAGAGCCATGTGCCAACTTCTCCGATTTTCTATAACAGTTTTCTTTAAAATTCTGATAAGGGTTTTATGAGTTGATTCGGCTAACCCATTACCTTGTGGATAATAATTCGTAGAATGATGCAATTTGATCCCTTTTTCACTGGCAAATTCAGTTAACTTTATTGATGTAAATAAGACGCATTATCAAAGACCAGTGAAATTGGAACCCCAAACCTGGTCATGATATTTTCTTGCAAGAAGTCGATGACCACGTCCTCGTTCACTTTGCGTAATGGAATTGCTTCTACCCATCTGGTGAAGTAGTCAGTAGCTGTGAGAATATACTTATGCTGTAATGAAGAATTTGGGTTGATTTCTCCAATGATGTCAATACCCATTGTTCGAATGGCTCATAAATAATAACCGATTGCAATGGTCCAGCTGCTTTTGCTAGTCTTCTACCACTTCTCTGGCATATGTCACACTTTTTTACATAGGCATGAGCATCCTTAAACAATGTGGGCCAGTAATATCCAGCTCTTAAAATCTTATGGCAGTCGTATCTCTTGAAAAATGTCCTCCAGCAGGACCATCATGTAAATCTTTCACAACTTTAGAGGCATCTTCTTGTTCAATGCACCTCATAAATACGCCATCATAGTTCTTTCTGAAAAGAACTCCGTCAATAATTTGGTAAGAGGCTGACTTTAGACAAAGGGCCCTTCGTTGTTTAGAATTCCAGTGCTCTGGCAAATATCCTTGTTGAAGGTAATGTATAAGATCTTTGGACCAAGATTCAGGTGTTGTAAAGATAGGACATATATCAATCATATGCACTTCTGCTTCATTTTCCCAATCGTCATCTTCATTATTCTAACCCTCAGCCACTAATTTACACAACCCTTGTCCTTTGATAATGGTAGCCAGTTTGAATTCCAAATCCTATTCCTGTAACGTTGTGACCCAATTCCCTCTTCTTTCACCCAATTCATTTTGTACAAAAAGGGTTCTAACAACCGGATGTGGGACAATTACCTTGGTTCGGTTCTTCAGAATGTAAGGCCTGAATTGCTTCACTGCTTTAAACACTGCATATGCTTGCTTATCAACAGCAGGATAGTTCAACTCAGCTCCTTTTAACCTAGTGCTCATGAATGATATTGGGTACTCATCTCCCAAATCTTCTCTTTGTCTAAGCACTATTGCAAGAGAGTTATCCAAGGAAAAAGTGTACAGAATAAAATCCTTTTCAAAATCAGGACTTTTAAGAGAAGGTGCATGAGCTATTGTTGTTTTGATGTTGTTAAAGGCAACCTTATCTTTCTCAGTCCATTTAAATTGCACACTCTGCTTTACCATTTGTTGCAAAGGTTTTACTATCTATGCGAAATCGAGAACAAACCTTCGAACAAAATTTATAGTACCCATGAATGATTACATTCCTTTTTTGTTGTGGAGTAAGGGAATCTGAGATATGGCTTCTATTCTCTCCGAGTCTATGGAGATTCCCTTCTTAGAAATAATGTGACCTAACAATTTTCCCTCCAATACCACGAAGATGCTCTAGGATTCAAAGATATGTCGTATTTTTTACAGCGATTAAAAATTTGTTTCAAATGAAAGACATGATATTCTCTCTTGTTGGAGAAAGTTGTTACATCATCTAGATAAACTACCACACTATGGCCGATTAAACCCCAGAAAGCAATATCCATTGCCCTTTGGAATGTGGCTCCACCATTGATGAGCCCGAAGGGCATTCTTCTGTAGGGAAATGTTCCCCACTTGGTTCGAAATGTGGTTTTCAGCCTGTCTTGCTCAGCTACCAACACTTGGCTATAGCCTGAAAACCCATCTAACAAGGAGAACAGTTCAAAACGTGAGACCATTCGTAAGATTTGTTCCAGTGGTGGAACTGGTAATTATCTTTATCGGAAGCCCGGTTCAGATTTCAGAAATCTACACACAACCTTATCTCACCAGACGACTTCCTCACTTGCACCAAATTTGCTACCCACTCTGAATGTCTAACTCTGAAAATGATCTTAGCATCAAGTAACTTCTTAACTTCATTTTGGATCAACGGTTCCAGTTTTGGATGCATCTTCCTTAGTGGTTTCCGGAATGGTTTAACTCTCGCTCTAATAGGAATGACACGTTGGATAATACGTGTGTCATATGTCTTCAAGTCCTCATAGGTCCACGCAAAAATGTCCTTATCTCGTTGAAACAAACTAATAAATTTGTTGCTTTCTCCTGGTGAACAACATCTTCCCAAGTTTGCATACTTGGGTTCAACCTCTGTCCTAAGATTGATCAGTTCATACTGCATAGATGAACTATTTGTTTTGACATTTGCAAGTTTTTTGAATTGTTGTTTACATCAAACAACCCTTCCAGTGTTTTTACACCTTTCAGCATGAAATTTCCACTTTGAAGATTAGCTTGATGCTCTTCATCATCAATTACTAAGTCCTTGAAAGTTTCATCATTTGTTAGAAAATCTATGATTTGTTGACCATCATCAAATACTCTCAAATCTGTGACATTGTCTGGTATAGATGGCCTGAAAATCAATTCAATAGATCATTTGTTATTAGTGGGTACTAACCTTGCAGTAGACACAACTAGAAAATCAACTGCTGCATTTTGCAATCTAGGAATTGAATTGATATTAAAAGCATTGAAATTTGTTATAAGATCCCAAGACTTCAGTTTGGTAACCTTTTAAGTGCGGTGACAAACAATGAATTGTGTTTCTAGTTTGTCTGACAATTATCTTAGAATCACCAAATACTTTTAAATTTTTAACTTTGAGATCAATGTCCTTTTTCAAACCCTGGACTAGAGCTTCGTATTCAGCTGTGTTATTCGTGCATTCAAACTCTAGTCGACAAGAGAGAAATTGTTTGTTCCTATTAGGATCAATCAAGACACACCCTACTCCTGATCCCTCTTGAGTTTTGGAACCATCAAAATACAACAACCAAAATCTATCTTCTAAATCTACAAGATTAGTGTTACTTTATAAGTTAGAAACTAAGTTAACTATATTAGAATCAATATTATCAGTCCATGATCCCTCTTGAGTTTTGGAACCATCAAAATACAACAACCAAAATCTATCTTCTAAATCTACAAGATTAGTGTTACTTTCTAAGTTAGAAACTAAGTTAACTATATTACAATCAATATTATTAGTCCATGAAAAAAGGAGTTCGGACTATGTGTCTGACTCATTACTGGCTTCTTCAGCTTGATAATTTCCAGGTTCAAGTTCTATAAAATAATTTCCTAAGACCGAATGTGAGAAATTTACAGGTTCATTTTTCCCTTCCAATTGAATCACATTGTATTTCATGTGTGGTTCTCTCATCACCTTGATCTGATTCTGACTGTTCTTATAGGGCAGCCACAAGTACGGACAATTAGTTGCAAAGTACCCATTCAATTTTGCAGACTAGTCCCTGCTCAATATCAAACCATATGCCTCCGGTATATCTACCACCATGATGTCTATAAACTGGCAAACCCTTTCATCTACAGATAACCGAATCAGTACATTTTTCATTTCTCCTACTACCTTGACTGCAGATCTTTCCAATTGAATAATCTTACAAGAAGATGGTATGGGTTGACCATTTATCTTTTTACATACTGAAAGAGGCATGACATTAGATGAAGCTCCAGAATCTACCAGACAATTATGCACATTATGGTTGAAAATCTAAAAAGACAGTAAAAATGGCAAAGTTTGAGATTTAGCTTCATTGATTTCTTTATCTGATTGAATGTCATCATGAGATCCACTGGATTGTAGAACAAAATCTTCCAAGAGCTTCTTTCTTTGCTGAGATAAGTTACACAATTCAACTAAAGAAATATTCGCTTTTGTTTTCTTGATGTCTTCTACTATGTCATATCCCATATCGTATTCTACTAGACTCTTCTTATTGCTCTCTGTTTTACTCTCCACAACCTTCACAGGTTTACAAACTGATGTAACCTTATCCTTTGTGGTGACCAAATCAAACTTAGGTGGTGTTTGGGTATCACTGCTAATCTTCTTCATACTTTCTTGTATCTTCCTAATCTTAGGCAGTAATAAGCTTTCATCCATTACTAACCCTTTGCTTCTAGTTGTAACATTTACTGTTGAAAGCTGAATTTCTTCAGTAGGTTCCTCTTCATCTAATCCTAGTGTAGGTGCGCAGTCCCATAAGACCATAGTGGTTTCATGGGTCTCTTCTGGTTGACTTGGCTCTTCTTTTTCCACCTCAGGATCTGTTACCTGAGCATCTAATATTTGATTCATGACTAAAGTCATTGAATTAATCCATTGAGGGAAACTCTTTTCAGAATGAGGTTCTTGATGAAAAGTGCAGAAATGATCCATTCCTACTTCATTAAAATTCAAAACAGAAGAAGGATATACAAGTGGTTGAGATGTTCCACTCTCTTCTCTTTTCTTGAAAGTAAGGTTTGAACTGTTTCTTGGATGAACTAGCTTCTTTATCCTTTTCTAGATCTACAATCTTATTTGATAACTTTTGCACCATCTTAACTACATTTTCCAATTCGGTTGAATGTTCCTCTTTAGGTTTGGTTAACAGCAAGGGTTTTTACTACTAAAAGTCCTTACCTCTAGTTCTGCTGTGTGTTTGTTTATGCTTTCTAGTTCAGCTTCTACTTTATTTGCTTCTTCATAAGTTTCTACCAAAGAAGGCTTTACTGACCTTTTCACAAACATTGCTATGCTGGGACAAAGTGTTGAAGTGTAGTATTCTATTAAAGTTTCTTCAGCAGGTTTTATTGTAGCACTGAAATTATTCAAGTGAGCAGAAAACCTCTAATTAAAATCTTGCACTTTTTCCTTCTTGTCCATCCTCGGAGCTATAACAATTCTTTCATGAGAGTGGCAGTGGTTCGTTGACTACCAAACTTGCCCTTAAACACCCTTACAAAAGTATCCCAGTCTACTATCGAATTTGCTTGTAAACCGAAATACCAAGCAAATGCCATAGCTTCAAAGGTATGTGGAAAGAGTCTACATACCACATCTTCATGCTCCACGGCTAAAAGTTCTAAAGCCAAATAAAAACTTTGCAGGCGGTCATCCACTGAAATGCCCTTTTTGGGATCGAACTTAGGTAATGCCTTTTCAGCATTCTGAGGCAAAGCATGTAAAGGAGCAGCCAAGTTGAGTGGTGTGCTGGCTCTCCAAGCTTGTGGTGGATTATGATTTACAGGTTGATTAGCATTTGGGGGTACATTTCCATCCGTGATTCTACGAGGAGTTTGTGGTGGAGACTGAACAGGTGACTGAAAAGGAGACTAGAAAACCGGGGAATCTGGTCCCAACTGATCAAGTGGTTGAACAATCTCTTGTATGGACAAATTTACCAATTCTTCCAAATTTCCAACCAAGATCGAGTCTTCAATGTAAGTATGCACTTTCTTGGAAGCTTTCCTTCTCAGTAATTTAGGGATTGCTTTTAATCCTCCAAGCTTCTTTACATAAGACCGTGTATGTCTCCTTAAATAGTTAACTACTTCAAAAGATATAGGGTAAACACGTTTTGGAACTTCTCCGTCAGAGCCTACTCTTTCTTCCAAAATGTAGGCCTTCCACAACTTAACAGTGTCAGCCTTCCACAACTTAAGGTTTTGGCAACGACAGATCGGCTACAAGCCATAAGCTTTGTCGCTCTCTTCGGAAAGAATAATCAGATCCTACCGACACTATCGGAGAAGTTTGCTGGGGACAACCGACGAAAAGCTCATTGACAGACTTACGGAGAAGCATCTGATCGGAAATCAAACTTAAGCTGAGTGAAGCCGTCAGCGATGAAAGGAAAATTTAGCTGCAACGGTCGGCCAGGCTTCGGTGAAACGATACGATGACGAACCGTGGGCTTCAAAAGCAGAATTCCAAGTATCGACTCCAACACTTGGACATATCCGCAACTGTTGTTGGAAACTCAAAAAACCTCCGACAAAGGATGAAACCTTGGGTAAGAGATAACGTGAAGTTGGGTTGGAAGTCATATTTTCTCCGCCGTGTTGGAAAAAATCCGAAAATTCTTCCAACATATCGGGACAAAAATGAGTTTTCACTTGGTGCAAAAAACTCTTCAAACTTGTTTAAAATAAAAACCAAGTCATGGAAAACAACCTTTAAGGGTCAAAGAAATATAAGCAAGATCAAAAGCTAAAAACTAAGGAGGGGCCCTAAAATCATAAAAAATTTGGGGTAGTGGTTGCAGCAACAACACAATCCTAGTGAGTAAACGGTTTTTTTATCAGCCCCTCTTATCACCTAAGTTTGCTTGTGACCTTAGCATGCGTAGGAGTGATTTTGTGTGTGATTATAGTTTCAAACCCTAGGTTAGGTTTTTTGTGACCAACATTCTGACTAAGTTACCTTTGAGACGATCTCGAAGAGTTCAAGGCTTACCACCGGACTTTCCTCCTGTTGTGGGAGAGAGTGTTATGGAAGCCACAGACTAAGATGTCACGGTTGATTCCCATGTGGAAGGGAATCCACTTGTGATGCCTGGGGAATAATTTACTTCTTATGATAATCCCTTGGTCGAACAGCCTCCTGCGGCTGATACTACCTTTCATTTTCCAATGGAAGGTCAAGTTGGTTCATCGAATTGGGTATTCAATCACCCGTCTGATGATATTGTAGGAGTAGAGTTTGGTCCAAATGCTCCTTTTTGGATAAACTTTTCTAGGGCAAGCCATTTCTAAATATGGAACCACTGTCCCTCCGTTCTTACTCCTCTAATGCAAGCCCTTAGAGATGCTCCGTCAAATGCAAAGTTCTTCCATAAATCTATTGAATGTTTACGTAGCATGGGAGAAAATATAAGGAGGAGTTTTTCTCCTCTTCCCCATTGTTCAAAAACAACCCCCCAAGGATACTGTGCACTTTTATTGTCTCTGATAGCTCCTAGTGTAGGATCACCGACTCAAGTTTCGGTAACTTATGATCCAGGTCAACCCTCCATTCCTAATCCTCTAATTCCAAATCCTAGGTCCGCCTCTACTTCTTGTTGAATTTTTAGGATTAGCATGATACTTTTAAAATTTGCAGCCTAACATAAACAAATGGCAAGTCCAGTAAATAACATCAATCACATCAACACATTGAACACAAGATTTTTTCACTAGGGAAACCTTTAAAGGACAAAAACCCCAAAAAAATTAGTAATTCATCTCGTAAATGATATGACTTAAATTCTTCAAAAAGTTCCACAAACCCCAACAGGGTTAAACCACAATTTACAGATGATCAAATTTTCACAAAATGCCAAAAATGGCTTTTTACCAAGTTAGGGCTTTTCTGCCCAAACTTTCTCTCTCCTGCCAAACTTAGCAGGTTTCTCAAAACTGGTTGTATAGCTTCCTCAGATCTGTTTCTACCCACTTCCCTGTCAAAACTAGCCCGTACCTTTTATGTACATGCCTGTACTTTTTCTGTACCTTCCCGTACTGCCTATACTGTTTTCCGATCTTCCCGGCTGTTGTGTTATGCTGCCCGTGGTCCTGCCCGACAACACCTTTGCTAGTTGTTATGTAGCCTTACTGCTGCCTGGAGGGCAGACATCCCAAGGTCGAGGCCTCTAGGGTTGGCCCGTGAGCTTCTCGAGAGTCTGTACAAACCCGACAGCTCTGCGGGCTGCTAGAGAACCATCACGGGTATGCTTGAAGGCTTCCCGGAGGTCTGTGTGGCCACGACAACCTTCTTAGGTTTGCCTGTAGGCTACCCGAGGGTTTGTCGTGGGCCAAACCCTCACGGGTATGCCACCTGCGGGTTTCCTGAGGGTGACAAGAAAAGGGTCGAGCCCTCCAACGTTGCCCAAGAGAGAAAGAGGGGGCAGCCCGTGAAGAAGAGAGGGCTACCCATAGACACGTGGATCTTCTCGGAGATAGAATGAAGGTTGCCCGAAAATCTAAGAGATGTAGCTCCTGCACTTTTGACAAGGAAACCCTAGCTTAGGGTTTTGCTTCAGTAAGAGAGGATGATGCCCTAGCTAGACTAATCCATCCTAGGGTACAATCATATAAGTCTTCTTCTTCAAAACCTGTGAGATCTTCTGATGAGCAGTTGTACCTGTGAGAGCAAGTGTGTGTGTAATAATGAAATGGATTGATCTTCTTTTATATCCTTTTAAGTGGACCCAAATTAGAAATCTCAAAATAATAATATTTTAATCTTTTCTAATTTTGACTTTTTCCTTTAATGGTACTAAAGGTCTTTTTGCACTTTCACTTTTACACCTTAGTGGTACTAAGGGTCTTTATGTACTTTTTACTTTTGCTTTAGTCTTCTTTAAGTGCCCCTGTGGTCATCACATGTGATCAACGTGGTCTTTCATTATCACTCAAAGTACATCATCATAAACTGAGAGAATTACTAATGCTTTTATCTCAAACTCTATGTCACGCCAAGATCTAGCACTAAGGTGTCTTAACCAAGGGTATCTAAGCCTTGGAAAGTATCACAAAGCCCATTGATCAAGGGTCAGAGTGTCACACATGCCTAGACCCAGTCTAGGGCTTATAGTGTCTTCCTGGTAGCAGACCAGGTGCCTCAACCATAGGCTGCATAATTTGACACTAGGTCAAATACTTGGTAACAGACCAAGTGCCTCCATTCTCCAAGAGAATGGCCCTCAGCCCTAGGCTGAGTTGTGGTAATTGACCACGTGCCTCCATTCAGAAGAATGGCTACTCAGAACTAAGATGAGTCTACCAGTACTAGAGTGGTCCACATCGTGGTCCTAGACCAGATGTCTACCATTCAACAGAATGGTCACTCAACACAAGGTTGAGTCCTCCCAAGGCAAAGTTGGGTCCATATCATGGTCAAGGACCAGATATCATCATGCAACAGAAGGATCACTCAACTCTAGGTGAGCTGGAGTCCACACCATGGTCCCAGACCAAGTGTCCCCATTCTCCTAAGAGAATGGCTATGGATGTTGCTCAAAAAAATCAACACTCCCTCTCAATGAGAAAGACATCCTCTGCCATACCAAGCTTGTCACGAAAGTACACGAACTTTGATGTTGTCAGAGGCTTGGTCAAGATATCTGTGATCTTTTCATCTGTACGAATGTACTACAACGTCAAACCACCTCTCTACACTTGGTCTCTGATGAAATGATACCTCATTTCAATGTGTTTTGATCTATCATGAAACACTGGGTTCTCTGAAAGCTTTATGCAACTCTAATTATCACAATGGATGATCGTTGAGTCAAGTTTTCCCCCAAAGAGATCAAATACAAGTTTTCTGAGCCAAACTGCTTCCTTGCAGGCATCACTTGCAGCAATATAATCTGCTTCAACTGTACTCTGAGCTATGGAGCCCTACTTCCTGCTGGACCAAGAGATCATTGTTGATCGCATATTGAAGCAATAACTAGAGGTACTTTTCCGGTCAACTGCATTGCCAGCCCAATCTGAATATGTATATCCAGATAACATTACTCCACTGCTAGAAGTATACCTGAGCCCATAAGTGTAGTACCTCGCACATATCTGAGTACATGTTTGGCACCTGTTATCACCTGCCTTGCAGTTGCCTACTTAAGGTGGGTCCAGAATGGATGGTAGAGGGGCAAGCAACTAAGGGGTGGAACCACGACTGCCTAGACTCACAAATGGATGGTTCTCACACCAATCAAGGCAGCCTTCACTTTAGGTTATCCTAGTCCAGGACAACAATGGGGGAGACCCGGATCTGCTCCCGACAAGAGAGATCGAACCTAGACACCAGAAGAAGATCAGATGGGGCTTCAGGGTACTTAAGGTGCAAGGTGAATGGGAATGCTAGCTCTAAGGTTTAGGTACTAGCAAATATCTTGGGAAACGTAACTATGATAGGGCGAGCACGAATAGAGTTGGGACTATCCAGTACCTAGAAATCAGACTCAGTAAAAGGTGTTTGAGCTATCAATGAATGTTGGTAGATGGCAAAGGCTAAGAGCCTAAGGGCAGCGCTAGCATGGAGATCAGTGCTTTGTATGCATTGGCCAATGGAGTCAGTAGTAAGACAACGTTTCAGGAAACCCACTTGGGAAACACCTTGATCTATGAAACCAGAAAGCAATTGGTCCAGAAAAACCCAAGGTACAGGAAACCCAACTCAGTAGATAGCTAGAGCTAGGGCTTGGGAAGACAAATCTGAAGCTTTAGGGGGTACCGAAAGGCTGATGGCTCAGCATTGAGGATTAGAAGAGATTAGGGAGACCTGATCTACAAGCCCAAATCAGGAAAACACCAGGAAAATCAGACCTAGAAAAGTCAAAATCTGATGATGGGGCTAAGAGGCTGAAAACTTATTTTTTAGATCTAGGGCAAACCAGGATGAATTAGCACAGCGTTGAGGGTGTTCTGGGATGCTTGGGACCCGATCTATCAGCCTAGCATGTCAGATTTCAGAAAAACCTACTTCCGAAAAAGGCCAATTTTCAGTGAGAGCGCTAGGGCAGTTTCAGTCTATTTTTCATATCTCGATCAAACTGTTGAGCCTCTTGACAGCGTTAGGGTTGATTTGGACTGCCCAAGACCCGATCTATCCGTTTGTGAAGTCAAAAATCAGAAAAACTCAAAACCCTAGCAGGTCAATTTTTTCAGTGGGGGGTTATGCAGTTTTCTACTAAAAAATCAAATCTAGGTCAATCTATGAGGAATTTGACCAGCGTTCCAATTGATTTAATTAGGGAGAGGCCTGATCTTTGAAACCCATAAATGGTTTGGCAAAATATCTGACGGTTCCCTGATTATTTGATTTTTTAGGTTTTATGGTTTAGGAGTTTTCAAAAAAATAGTTAAATTTCAGCAAGGTACAATGGAATAAGATCAGAAAAGAAGAACTTACCTATGGATCTTACCTAGATAAGCTTGTAGAAGTCTGTAACAGTGACGATCCTACCTATCCCGATCAATCCTAGAAGATCTCCATGATTTCTATGGCATATGCAAGCTCCAAGCCATCAAGGCGCCCCCTACCCTACATGAGCAAACGTCAACCATATCAGATTTGCACATACAAAATAAAGAAACCGAAAGCAACAATACAGTAAAATGAAGTAATCATAGATCGTAATGAAACTAATGAAAACCCCTTGATCCAAGACGAAGAGAACCGAACGAGTTGAGGTCCCCCTACAAAAACGCTTCAGCCAAAACGCCCTCCTGTAGACAAAACAATGATAGCCACAAAAAAATAGATCTCACGAGAATTTCCACGATGCTAGTAAGCTGAAGACAAGCTAATCACCATTTGAGCACATCAGATGCAAAGCAAATCTAGAAAATTTCCACAGAAAAAGTCTTTCTATTATTCAGATCCAAGAGCCAAAGACCCCTTACAAATGAGAAGCTCCCTCCTTTAAATAGAAATGAGAAAACCTCAATCATACCCAAATCCTAACCACTTTCAAAACAAGTGGCTAAGATTAAAAGATATACAATGTTCTAATCAATGGTTGAGATGAGCTCAACATACAATACATGGATCAATATAATTATAATTTACCAAAGTGGACTTAAACCACCCAAATAAAGGTAGCCCATTCAACAAGAAATAAATGAAAGCACATGGTGGGTCCAAGGAGTGTTTGACTAACTCCGTTTGGGTGTCCCCACGGCACAATAAATAATATAACAATTTAAAATTTTGACTTTTGTGCCTCCATGAGGAAATCGTGGGTCTCCCAAAAAGCTCCAGAAAATATATAAAATTTTCCCAAAAATAGGTGCAGGCCCCATAAAATGCTGAAACTGCTGGAGAAGGTGTGGAAGACATCACTCTCATCATTGTGACTCACCCCATGCCATTTCTTTGCCTTAGTAGCCCAAATCAATTTCTTCAATAGCCATTTGATCATTTTTTAATCTGCCTCGGGAAACGTGATATTGCTACAACAGCCTCCTAGGGTGCCTGTGTTGTCAAATTGAGCCCTCCAAGCTCTCTGGGATGGGGGTACAATGATACAAACAAGTGGTTGCACCCCCCTATGCCCATACAACGCCCTAGGAGATCCAACTGAAACATCTCCCTGCTCAAACAAATCAATCTGTGAAGAAAAACGGCATCAGAAAAGCAGAATAAGCCTGATCACATATGTAAGTGCTCGGAACAGAAAATAAACTGTCTCATTGGACTCAAAGAGTCCCAATCCATCAAAGGTGTATATTCATACCCTTCATAGGTCTCTGTCTGATCATCAATCATAACCAATAAACAATATAACCATCTGTGAATAATCAAACACCAATAATAACTCAGAATAGATAAATCTGCTGCAAGTGTTAAGAGTTTAAACCATGCTCTACAACTCATTCACATAACAAAATCAACAAGTAGCATTCATTTCACTGGCAGTACATCAACAAATACTTATAAATATCAGGCTTTATTTATTATTACTTAGACTCAGACTTTCAAGACTATACTCACTTCATAGCTGTAGTCATTTTGCTAGTGAAGGGTGAAAGGTGAAAATGACAAGGTTAAGGCATAGGATGACCTCCTACTCAACATCATGACACTTTGGACAAGGAAAGGGAGAACTCACTATAACCAATACTGGACAAACAACAACGCAAGGAATGGCAGTGCCTCACAAATGGATGAGTTGTTTAGAGAGTGCTTATTCAACTTAGGCATCATGTCTACATCAATCTTGATCCAATTTCATTAGGATCACATTTTATTCTGTGGCCTTTTTGGCCTATATGAACCCTCTGGGACTTCACCAGTGCTCAAAAGCACAGCTAATCGCAGCTTTCATCCGGGCCATATTTATTTTAACAAGGTCAGCAATTCTTTGATATAACATTTTTTAACCATTGCTTTTTGGACCTTTTCTTTTGCTCTTCACGGAGTATTTTAGCATTTCATTGCTCTTGCCCTTTTTACATATGTTAAGAAACACAGTTTTACAATTTTCATTTTCCATGGGCGCATATTTAAAATTTCAATAAAAGTAGTACATGAGCTTTCAGTTTTAGCCAACAACATCTCAAGTGACTAGGGGGAATTCTGCACAGTGCCAAACATCGAGACAACCGACCAGAATGATTTAGGCATACTATCCAACTTACCAAAGGCAAGTTTTGTCACCAACTCAAAGCCAAGACACAATGTAAACAGGGAGGCTTGTCTAGCAAAGGTTCTAGCGGGGAAAAAGGTCCTCCATGCCACAAGTCAAGAAGTCAATCGGGTTGAAAATTAAACTGGAAGGTAATGGATGGATGAAGACAATGAAATGATGGAGCCAATCACTAGCAAGCCAAAACAATGGTGGGAATGACTACCTCTATTCTCCCTAAGGAGGGTAAAACCAATGAGTATAGATCAAGAACTTCAAAGCCAGAGTAAGGACATCAATACATAGTATAATATACAACCAAGTCCATATAAAAATGACCGCCAGATCATAATACCACAAGTCAATATATGTCACAAAAATCAATATAAGAGCAATAATAACCATAACACCATATAAAATACTGAGTCATATCCATGCAATATAATCCATCTGAAACACCATATATCCAATGAGAAAGTACTGCTATAACACTGGGCATCCACTACTGCTCTGAAATAACATAAATGGCTATATCGGTCCTCAAATCTGAGTGTCCTGAGACTCAGTCCTGGCATGGGAGTACAATAGTCCACTAATACAAAAATGATCCATCAGAAATGCTCATCTCAGCATCTCATATGTAAGAGATCTGGCTGAAAAATGTACTGTGTCTGAAAAATAGAATATGGTAGCCTGGCTACTATATATGTGATAACAGCACCTACCAAGTGTATGTGCTTCGGATCGGACAAGAACTGACTCAGTTCATTCACTGTGTAACGAATGTCTAGTCTCGTATGCACGAGATACATCAGGGATCCAACAAGTTGTCTGTACAGAGTAGAGTCCACACTCTGTGAACTAGTGGTTGACTCCCATAACTTTGTCAAGTTGGTAGTCATGGGTACGCTCATGGACTTGCAGTCCTGCATCCCAAATCTTTGCAAGATATCCACTGCATACTTTCGTTGTGTCAAGAAGATCTCGCCTGGATTTTTCCATACCTCTAAGCCAAGGAAGTAATGCATCAATCCAAGATCTTTCATCTCGAATTCAGAGGTAAGCTCCCTCTTACACTGTTCTATCAATTGTTCATCACCTGTAAGAAACAAGTCATCTACATATAGAATAAGTATCAAGATATGATTATGAACAACCTTAAAGTACAAGTTAGAATAAGTTGTACTTTTTGAGAACCCCAAGCTATGGAGAAATCCATCCATCCTGGCATACCAGACTCTTGGATCCTGTTTCAGTCCACACAAGGCTTTCTTCATTTTACATACATGGGTCTTCTTCCCATGAGTCACAAAGCCTTCAGGTTGTTCAATATAGACTTCCTCCTCATTCTTGCCATTGAGGAAGGCTGTCTTTACATCCATCTGATGTAACTTCCATCCGAATACCGCAGCAAGTGAAATGATGGTTTTAATGGTAGTATACCTGGAAACAGGGGCAAATGTCTCATCATAGTCAATGCCTTCTTTCTGAGTGAAGCCACGAGCTACGAATCTAGATTTATACTTCTCCACACAGCCATTTGCAGCATGCTTGATTTTATAAAGCCATCTGGAAGTCACTACTGACTTTCCTATTGGTCTGGGAACAACTTCCCACACATCATTCTTCATGATTGAACTGTACTCTTCAATCATGGCATCAACCCATACCTGTTTACTTGCTACTTCTTCGTATCATGAAGGTTATGCACTGATAAGCTGGCTCATGAGACCTAAGTACTTCTGTGGTCTTATGCTTTCTCTGAAAGTCATGGGAGGAGCTTTATGCTTCTCGCCTTCTTGTACCGTCTCTCGATACCAAGTAGGTCTCCTTTTGGAAGGTCTCCATTAGATTCATGCTCACCTCCGTTATCTGATCTCAAGATATGGATGTATCTACCAGTCTGATTTTCAATCAGTGCCTTAAACTCTTTGAACCTGTAAAAATTTTCACTCTTGGCCTTGAGGAAGTAAATCCATGACTTCCAAGAGTGATCATCAATGAACAATACATAATATAAACACCCACTTAAAGAGGGTGAAGACATAGGCCCACAAATGTCAAAATGAATCAAATCCAAAATACCTTTAGATCTACTCTTGCTTCTGGAAAACGGTTTCTTAGTGTTCTTATCTAGAGCACATCCTTTGCAAATTCCATCATGTTTTGGAGATACTTCTGGCATACCTGTGACCATCTTCTGCAATCCTAGGAGAGTTGTGTAGTGAAGGTGTCCAAACCTTCTATGCCAAAGTTCACATGGATCAACTGTGTGTTGTACCAAGGCATGAGTGGAATCTTTGGAGGCCTTGTAAAGGTCTCCCTTTCGAACCCCAACCTGGACAGCTGAGCTTAGATCTTCGTCCTTTGCCCATAGAAGGACTTTCTTGTCCATGAAGAGGATTTTGAAGCCCTTGTCCTCTAAGCTAGCAACAGATAGAAGATCCTTCTTCAAACCAGGAACATAAAGAACATCATCAATATGAAGAACCGTACCTGAGTGAAGTTTAAGTGAAGTTGAGCAAACTCCTTCAATCTTGTAAGTGGAGTCATCTCCAAGTTCCACCTAAGTGGTGAACTTCTTCTTTCTGCAAGTGGTGAAAGCTTCACGGTTACCTGTCATGTGCCTGGAAGCACCACTATCCACCAACCAAGAGGTGGCACAATCTATGAAAGAACCAGTGAGTGCAGAAATCAGATAGTACTCTCTTCTAGGTTCTTCATCTTTGTTGGCTGGTTTTCTTCTTCTTCTTTGGTTCTTCTTCTTCGTCTACTACTTCTGCAGCAGAGGCTTGAAACCTTTGCTTGGGTTTCTTCTTATTTTTCTTGCAGTCCTTGGCAAAATGTCCAAACTTATGGCAATTATAACATTCCACTTTTGACATGTCAAAGAACTTACCTCGAGGTTTCTTTCCCTTCTTTTGTTGAGGGAAAGGCTTCATGAACTTCTTTGTCTTTGCTGCAAGTGCAAGATTACCTTCCTTGGTTACCTTTCATGAGGTCCTTCGCTCTTCTTCTATGCAATCATGCCAAAGCCTTTCAAAGGTTGCCTGATTTTCACGTCCACTGACAAATGCCATGAAGGTTTCCCAAGAGCTTGGGAGACCATCAACCACAGTTTGCACAAGGTCATCATCATCAACAGCAATACCAATAGCAATAAGTTGATCTCTTACCTATGCAATCTTTGTGAACAAAGAATCAACCCCTTCATCCTTGTTCAGCTTCAAAGTTCGTAGCCTTTTCTTCAAGACCCTCTTCTGACTGGAAGCCTTCTTCTCATACAAGTTGGCCAAGGAGTCGAAGCACTCTTTAGAAGTCTTCAATGCTGTGATGTTGGGCATCACCGTCTCTTTGACAGAATCATAAATGATTCTTCTAGCCTTGGCATGCTTCTTCTTGTAAGCAAGTCTGCCAGCATTAGATGCTGGCTCTTCACTGGCATTAAACACAATGTCATCCAAGTCATTCTCTTCTAGAATAGTTGTCAGCCTGGCCTTCCAGGAGTTGTAGTTGGTTGAACCTTGTAGCTTCTCTTCTAGTCTGAAGATGTTAACGGCCATCTCTGCCACTTAGTCAAATGTTAAGTCTGCAAAACTTATCCCGAGGTCTAGGAGGACAACAACAATGTCCCTTTACTGTGTCCTCGCATGCTAAGCTCTGATACCATGTTGAAGTTTTAGCATTAGCATAATAGTTTTAAAATTTGTAGACTAACATAAACAAATGACAAGTGCAATAAATAACATCAATCACATCAACACATTGAACAGAATTTTTTTTCACTGGGAAAACCTTTAAAGGACAAAAACCCCAAAATCATTAGTAATTCATCTCGTAAATGAGATGTATGAAATTCTTCAAAATTTTCCACAAACCCCAACAGGGTTAAACCACAATTTACAGATGATCAAATTTTCAAAAAATGCCAAAAATGGCTCTTTACCAAGTTAGGGCTTTTCTTCCCTAACTTTCTCTCTCCTACCAGAATTAGCAGGCTTCCGAAAACTGACTGTATGGCTTCTTTAGAGTTGTTTCTACCCATTGCCCTATCAAAACTATCTGTACCTTTTCTGTATCTGCCCGTACTTTTTTTGTACCTGCGCGTACTGCCCATACTGTTGCCCAGCTGCTGTGTTATGCTGCCCGTGGTCCTACCCGACAACTCCTCTATTGGTTGTTGTGCAGCATTACTGCTGCCCGAAGGGCAAACAGCCCAGGGCCGAGGCCTTTAGGGCTTGGCCGTGAGCTGCCCAAGGGTCTGTACAAACCCGGCAACTCTGCGGGCTATTACAGAACCCTCACGGGTATGCTCGAAGGCTGCCCGGAGGTCTGTGTGGCCACGACAACCATATTGGGTCTACCCATAGGCTACCCAAGGGTTTGTTGTGGGCCAAACCATCACGAGTATGCCAGCTGCGGGTTGCCCGAGGGTGAGGAGAAAAGGATCAAGCCCTCCAATGTTGCTCGAGAGAGAAAGAGGCGGCAGCCCGTGAAGAAGAGAGGGTTGCCCGTAGACACGTGGATCTGTCCGGAGGTAGAATGAAGGTTGCCCGAAATTCTAACAGAGGTAGCTGCTGCACTTTTGACGAGGAAACCCTAGCTTAGGGTTTTGCTTCAGAAAGAGATGATGATGCCCTAGCTAGACTTATCCATTCTAGGGCACAATCATAAAAGCCTTCTTTTTCAAAACCTGTGAGATCTTCTAATGAGCAGCTGTACCTGTGAGAGAAAGTGTGTGTGTAATAATGAAATGGATTGATCTTCTTTTATATCCTTTGAGTCACCTGTAAGTGGACCAAAATTAGAAATCTCAAAATAATAATATTTTAATCTTTTCTAATTTTGACTTTTGGCTTTAGTGGTACTAAAGGTTTTTTTGCACTTTCACTTTTACACCTTAATGGTACTAAGGGTCTTTATGTATTATTGACTTTTGCTTCAGTCTTCTTCAAGTGCCCTTGTGGTCATCACATGTGGTCAACGTGGTCTTTCATTATCACTCAGAGTACATCATCATAAACTGAGAGAATTACTAATGCTTTTATCTCACACTCTGTGTGACACCAAGATCGGGTACTAAGGTCTCTTAACCGAGAGTAGCTCAGCCTTGGAGAAGATCGCAAAGCCCATTGATCAAGGGTCAAAGTGTCACACATGCCTAGACCCAGTCTGGGGCTTATAGTGTCTTCCTGGTAACAAACCAGGTGCCTCAGCCATAGGCTGCATAATTTGACACTAGGTCAAATACTTGGTAATAGACGAAGCGCCTCCATTCTCCAAGAGAATGGCCCTCATTCCCGGGCTGAGTCCTGGTAACTAACCAAGTGCCTCCATTCAAAAGAATGGCTACTCAGAACTAAGCTGACTCCACCAGTACTAGACTGGTCCACATCGTGGTCCCAAACCAGATGTCTACCATTCAACAGAATGGTCACTCAACACAAGGTTGAGTCCCCCGAGGGCAAAGCTAGGTCCATATCATGTTAAAGGACCAGATATCATCCTTCAACAGAATGATCACTCAACTCTAGGTTGAATCCACACTGTGGTCTTGGACCAGGTGTCCCCATTCTCCTAAGAGAATGGCTCTCAATGCTGCTCAGAAAAATCAACAGTTCTCCCATATCTTCAGCCGCTGGGGGCAACCCCCAACCCAAGTTGTTTCATTAGTTAGTGGAGTTACTTCCAGTGCAAGGCAAACCCCTGTTGTAGGACAACCAGTAGTCATTGTTCCATCCACAAACACCAATATGGTTATTTCTCTTTCTAGTACAGGCCAAACCTCAGGGGTACAACCTGCAGTTAATCAACCTTCTTGGGGTTATACTTACCCAAGAAACCAACCACCTGTAAGCAATGTGAATTATCAACCTACATCTTCGGGGATTGTTTATCCTTGGATGCCTTACCCTGGAAATATGTTTACTCCATGTGGGCAACCTAATTGGTCATATATGCCTATGACTAGAGGGACACCTATGAATATTGTTGGAGGTTATGGAGGGCCACCTTTTGGGGGTCCACCTTTTGGAAGGCCACCCAGCGGAGGTCCACCTTTTGGAGGTCCACCTTCTGGAGGACAACCACCCGGACGACCACCTTTTAGGGGACCACCACTTGAAGGACCACCATCTGAAGGTCCACCTTCTGTAGGACCACCACCTGGAGGCCCACCACCACCTAGAGAACCCCCTCCACTTGGAGGACCACCAACTGGAGGATCGCCTTTTGGAGGCCCACCACCTAGAGGACGCCTTCCGCCTAGAGGAGCCCACCTCATAGAGGCCCTCCTCCTGGAGGCCCACCGCCATTAGGAAGATCATCTGCAAATCCACCACCCCAACAACTGGTACATAAATTGACTTATGGTCCTACTGGTATACATATGCCATATCAATATTACCAGTATGTACAACCTAATCGGCAACTTCCGTTTTTGGCAACTTTGGACTTTCCTGACTTGTGCAAGTTGATGAATGATCCCATCCAACATAACCTGTTGTGGCCTGCAATTCCGGTCAAGCTACCATCAGACATCCCTAAGTTTGATGGGAAGCAAGGAGAGGATCCAAAAATTCACGTTATGACATTCCATCTATGGTGTTCTTCTACCTCCTTGATGGATGATTCTATTTGTTTGAGGCTATTCCAACGAACTTTAACTGGCACGACTACCAAGTGGTACATTGAGCTTCCACAACATTCATTTGCGGAATTCAACTCGTTGGCAACTGTATTTCTTACCCGCATTTTTTCTTACCCATTTCCAGTTGTCTATCCATTATGAAACTAGTACAAATCTTTTAACATCCCTTCATCAGAATACTTCCACCCATATATTAGATCATATTCATGAATGGAGGAGGCGGCAGAGACTCATTAAAGCTCCTATCCCAGACCAATTGTTGGCTAATTGGTTTACGAAATCTTTGTTGCCTCCCATTTCCAGTGATGTGGCTATGGGTGGTGTTGTCACTGAAGAGCAGGCTATCAGCCGGGTTCAGTATCTGGGCTTGGTTTATTCTCAGTCCGAAACTTTGTATGATCTGATCCCTCAAGCTCCTCGTCCCAGCACAGACCCTGCTAATCCACCTGCAGAGACTCTTGTTGATGGTGTTGTAGGTTCAATCCAACCCCCATCCGCAATGAAACCTGCTAAGCAACAAAGTACTTCTACCATTCCGCCTTCTACTCCTATGGTTTCTACCGAGCTGAATGCCATTCAAACTACGCAGACACCCGATAATAAAAAGAAAGGAAAAGGAAAAGGTAAAAAGTTAGGAAACCGATAAGAGAACCCCAATATTGCAACCTCAAAGAATGAAAGCAAAGGTAAGTGGAAGG
Source organism: Pseudotsuga menziesii (assembly GCA_001517045.1). NCBI lineage: Eukaryota > Viridiplantae > Streptophyta > Pinopsida > Pinales > Pinaceae > Pseudotsuga > Pseudotsuga menziesii. Next base: position 405,790 of record LPNX010172161.1, read on the forward strand.
CTAAGAATCCTTGCCTACTGTGTGGAGGTGACCACTACACGAAAGAGTGCCCTCGTCGTGAACAAATTAATAAATTTTTGAAAAATAACCTTACACCGACGGTACTTACCGATCCTTTTCCATCTCAACATTAGTTAATTGACCACATGTCTTCACAAGGAACCTCTAACTCTACTAAAGAGATCTAAATGATGTTCACTGAAACTGTTAACTTGACTACACATAGTCAGACATATGACAAACCAGTAGAGAAGAAGGACGAAGGTACTTCTTCCGAGAAAGTTCCTTCTACAAATTCCTCTCCTCCACCTGCGTCTAACGGCCCTCTTACGATTGAGAAACCTAACCTCGACTTGATTTTGCGCCCACCTAAGAGTACTCTCTAGAAATCTGTATTTAATCCAAATGCTCGAGCCGCTCAATTCTACAACGTTGTTGAAGATCTGGCTCAAGCACCTTGTGCTATGTCTACATTATAGGTACTCCAAAGTTGCCCTACGCAGCGTAAAAATATGTTGACGGCTTTAGGGTCCTTAGATCCAGATAATACTAATATGATTCATTTTAATGTGGAGAATTACAAGTCTAGGTTACCCCACCAGCTCGTGTTTCAAATCGCGACCAGGGTAGTTGGGAGGAAGGCCTATCGTACTGTATTGGACGAGGGAGCTTCCACTTCAGTATTGTCTATGTCTTGCTGGAGAGCCATTAGTTCTCCCGAACTTACTAAGTCACCTACCACTTTGAAAGCTTTCGATGAACAAGGTTTGCAGCTTCATGGTTTGTTACCGGCACTATCGATCGAGCTAGGGGGAAAGACTGTTTCCATTCAAGTGGAAGTGGTCGATGCTCCGTTAGATTACAATCTATTTTTGGGGAGAAATTGGTTTTACGCTATGACGGTTGTCGCTTCAACGGTTTTTCGTACGCTCCAATTCCCTCACTCAGGGAAGATTGTGGCCATAGATCAGCTTGATTTTTGTTCACCTGATGATACTACCCCTACCGCGAACAATATTCCTATGCTAGGGCAATCCCCTCTGCCTTATCAATCGGTTGGGGTAGGAATGTTGAAGGATTCAACTCTTATGGGTGTGTTTCCCTTGACCCCTCCTAGTACGGAAGTAGCAATTGTGAACATGATCTCCACGACCGAATACATTCCTAAAGGTAAAGAAGTTGTTGAGACATCTTCTCTAGGTTCTCATGAAGCACTCTACAATGCTATACAATCTGTTTCCGATGTATACTATGATGATCATCATCTAGTGGCATCGGATCCTTACCACCTACCCTATTGGCTAAATTCCCCTCTCCCCACTCTAGATTGTCCCTCATAGACTTTTCCATCGGATGAGCCTATTATGGAGATCATGAGTGTGGATGAACCTGTATGGGAAGATCATCACCATAGATCCTCTTTCCTTCCCAATGCTAATTTGGTAGACTTCGATTTTGTCTCTCTCATTTGTTATGATATTGTCAAAAATACTCAAACGCTTGTGTTGTTACAAGACACTGATTCTGAAGGAAACTTGTGTAACATCACTCAGACGACTCCCATTGACATATCAGTGAAGCCTGGAACTGTTGAACATGTTCATGTAGGCCATAACTGTTCAACTGAAGAAACTGAAAAGTATAGAGCTTTGTTCAAAGAATTCCGAGATTTTTTTGCTTGGACATATGAAGAAATGCATGGGATTGACCCGTCCATTGTTGTACATGAGATCAAGACCCACCCAATGGCGAGACCAACCCGGCAAAAACTTCGTCAAGTCCATCCAAGGAAAGCTGCGGCAATAAAAAGCCGAGGTTGAAAAGCTTCTAAATGCTAGCTTTATTTATCTCGTACCGTTGACTAAATGGGTATCTAATATTGTTCCTGTCGCCAAGAAACAGGGCACTATTAGGGTTTGCATCGATTTCCGAGACTTGAATAAGGCTTGTACTAAGGACAAGTTTCCTACTCTGCATATCGATCAAACCATTGATAACTATGTTGGGAGTGTCATTTTCTCATTTATGGATGGCTTTTCCGGCTCTAATCAAATATAAATTTTACCTGCCTACCAGCACAAGACGGCATTCCTTTGTCCATGGGGAACCTTTGCCTATTGGAATTTACCCTTTGTTTGAAAAACATCAGAGCTACATTCCAGCATGCCATGGCCTACGCCTTTCATGATATTAAACACATTGTGGAACCGTATTTGGATGACCTCCCTGCTCATTCACATCAGCGAGAGGACCATCTAGGGCATTGTTATCACATATATAGTAGCCAGGCTACCACATTCTATTTTTCAAATACAGTACATTTTTCGGCCAGATCTCTTAGATATGAGATGCTGAGATGAGCAGTTTTGACCAAAGTTACAAAAACCGAACCAGTGGATGAACTGGCCGACCCTCAAAACCGGAACCGGTCAAAAACCGAGAAAAAACCAAATCATAAAACCGGTCCACCAAAAATACGTAAAATATTCAAATTTTAATTTGTTTTAAATATTCATGTGCATCCATGTGAGTTCAAACCATTATACACAAAATATGCAAAGCTTCTCATGTATATAGCATATAAGAGTTCATAGAACCAAAATAGCACTTAACATCGATTGCAATCCATGTCTGAATAAAAATACATCAACAAAAAGGCTCTAAATGGCCTATAGAAGTTTAAAGACTAGAGTCAAAGACTAAACAATCTAATCATTAGAATCATCTGAATCCTCATGATCAGACTCCTCAGAGGCCTCAGAATCAACCTAGGAACCAGCTCTAAGACCATTAACAATCAACACTTTCAAACTAAAAGATCCAAAGACACCCAAGCACAAACTCGAAAACACTCGGATGAATAGTGTGAGTGAAAGAGAGGGGGTGGGGGTCTTTTTATAGCTTCATTAGGTGTCTTAAGGGTGTCCAAATGCATCCCCCCAACCCACTTTCCAAAAAATAAAATTAAAAATTAAAAAAAAAAACTCTTTTTTGGCATCTGTACAGCCCTACAAACTGGCTGGTTTCCTAGGAAAACTGGTTTTGGACCAGTTTGATACCGAACTGGCCGATTCATGGACCAACCCGGCCGGTTCAGTATCAAACCGGCCCAAAACGGTTTGGACCGGAAACCCACCGGAACCAGGCTGACCGGCCGGTTTTGCCGGTTCCGATCCGGTTTTGACAACGTTGGTTTTGACGGATCATTATTTTGTTGGTGGACTATTATACTCTCCCATGTTAAGACTGAGTCTCAGAACACTCAGATTCGAGGACTGATGTAGCCATTTAGTCATTTACAGAGCAGTTGATGATGCCCAGATTGGTTTTAGTGTTATGGTTATCATTGCTCTTATACTCATTTTTGTGACATATACTAGTATTTAGTGTCATGATCTGGCAGTCATAATTTTATGGACTTGAATGTATTTTGTATTATGTATTGATGTCCCTACTTAGACTTCAAAATTCCTGATCTATACTCATTGGTTTTACTGTCCTTCGGGAAAATAGAGGTAGTCATTCCCACCATTGTTTTGGCTTGCTAGTGTTGGCTTCATCATTCATTGTCTCCACCCATCCATTACCTTCCAGTTTTGTTTTAACCCGACTTACAACTTGACTTGTGGCATGGAGAACCTTTCCCTACTAGAACCTTTGGTGGACGAAATTCCCTCTTTATACTGTGTCTCGGCTCTGAGTTGGTGACAGAACTTGCCTTTGGTAAGTTGGATTGTATGCCTAAAACATTCTGGTCAGTTGTCTCGATGTTTGGCACTATGCAAAACTTCCCCTAGTCACTTGAGATGTTCTTGGCTAAAACTGAAAGCTCATGTACTACTTGTATTGGAAATGTTTATATATGCACCCATGGAAAATGAAAATTATAAAAATGTGTTTCTTAACATATGTGAGCAAAGGGCAAGAGCAATGAAATGCTAAAATACCCCTTGAAGGGTATAAGAAAAGGTCTCAAAAGCAATGGTCAAATATACGCTATATCCAAATATTGTTGACCTTATAAAGTTGAATATGTCCTGGATGAAAGCTGCGATTAGCTGTGCTTTTAAGTGCTGGTGAAGTCCAAAAGGGTCATATAGGGCAAAAATGCCATGGAAATAAAATTGATGGTCCTAATGAAACTGGATCAAACTTGATGTAGACATGATGCCTAAGTTGAATAAGCACTCTCTGAATAACTCAACCATTTGTGAGGCACTGCCATTCCTTGTGTTGTTGTTTGTTCGGCATGTGGTTATAGTGAGTTTTTCCTTTCCATATCCAAAGTGTCATGATGTTAAGTAGGTAGTCATCCTTTGCCCTAGCCTTGTCAATTTCACCCTTCACCCTTCACTAGCTAGTGAAGGCTAAAAGCTAGCAATTTCACCCTTCACCCTTCCTAGCATTCAGGAAATTGTTGCAAGATCTATATATTTTTGGGAATCTTTGTCTTGTCTATAGGAGGGTGACATCAGCTTGGGCGTTTTTGCATGGGACCTCAACTCGCTTGGATTGTCTTCGTTTTTATCAGGGCGTTTTCATTAGTGTCATTGCGATCTATGATCTTCTCTTGCTATTTTTCTATAGCATTTAGCTTTTTTCTCATGTGGCAACAAATCTGATATGGTTGACGTTTGTTGTGCAGGAGAGAGGGCGCATTGGCTCCTTGGAGAAAAACGTTGGACATAGAAATTGCTCAAACCTTCTCAAATTGATCGGGATAGCACGAAGCATCATCATTAAGGCATCTACAAGGTTTTCCAGGTAAGATCTATAGGTTGGTTCTCTTCTTTCATGATCTCAATCCATTGTACCTGCTTTTCTCAATTTACTAAAAATTCCAAAATATTAAAAAATCAAAAAATAATTAATCGAGGAACCACCCGATCTTTGGACAAACCACTGTTGGGTTTTGTAGATCGGGCATCCCTCTCACCAATTCATCTTCAACGTTGTCCAAAAGGTTGTTGGTTTTCCCTAGATCTGAAAAACTGACTGTTAAAACCCCAGCACCCCCACTGAAAATTTGACATTTTCTGAATCCGGCTTTATCCGGAAAATAGTCACTTGGGTTCATAGATTGGGTCTCCCTCATTCCAAAACACCGCCAACGCTAAGCTAGTTGCTTCCAGGTGGCCTTAGATCTGAAAAATTGACTTTCAACACCCTAGCACTCCTAGTCATTTTCTGACTTTTCTGGATCTGATTTTTTCTGCATTTTTCCAACCTGGGTTTGTAGATCAAGTCATCCACATCCCATTTCTCCTCCAAAGCTGAGCTAATGCCTCCCAGATTGTCCTAGATCTGAGGATTTGTCCCTCCAAACCCTAGCGCTAGCCCTCCTTCTGCTGGTTTCCCCTGCAAACTGAATTTATCGGGCCAAACACTTATCTAGGTCTATAGATCAGGGCATATCCCAAGTGGGTTCACTCTAACGCTGTGTAGATACTGACTCTATTTCCCAAGGCCCAATAGGAACTGATCACTAATCCTAGCGCTAGCCCTCTTTTGACCTCTTTTCCCTGAAAGTTGACTTTTCTTTAATGACTCAAGAACTTTGACATTGTCACATCTTTCCTTGAGTCTACCCCTTTGGTACTAGATAGTCCCAGCGCTGTCCTTACTCACCCTGCATTGGTTACGTTTCCCAAGGCAGCGGTTATCTTCATCAGTTGCTCGTACCTCAACCCCAGATCTTGTATCCACCCCATAAGTTACCTTGGCTCCACTTTGGATCGAACTTAACACTTCCAAAACCCTAATCCAAAGCCTTGGTACACCTGGTACATCTCCCATAGATCTAGGGTCTTCAGTTACCTTACACCTTACGTACCTCAAGCCTACTTGATCTGATCTGGTGTCTAGGTCTGATCTCTCTTGTCGGGAGTAGATCTGGATCTCCCCCTTTGTTGTCTCAAACTTGGATAACATAAAGCGAAGACTTCCTTGATTGGCATGACAACCATCCATTTGGGAGTCTAGGTAGTCTTAGTTCCACCTCCTTAGTTGTTTGCTCCTCTACCATCCATCCTGGATCAATCATACATAGGCAACTACAAGGTTGGTGATAACAGGCATCTTACGGACATTTTCCTTCAATGTCGTCATTATCACATCCGACTTAATCCACATAAGTGTGTCTTTTGTGTTGAGACTAGAGGTCTTCTTGGCTTCGTGGTTTCCAAAGATGGCATCCGGATAGATCCTTTGAAGATAGATGCTATTTTGGCCATACCCGCCTCGACCAATATTACTGGACTCCAAAGTTTACAAGGGAAGGAAAATTTTCTTTGTCGTTCTGTGTGCAACTTTGCAGAAAAAACGCATGGCTATATGTGTCTCCTGAAAAAGAACACTTTGTTTCTTTGGGATGAACAAGCCCCAAAAGCTTTTGATAATTTGAAACATGCTCTGACACATTCACCAATGTTACACCCCCCAAATTATTCAAAAGACTTTCTGCTTTATGTTGCCGCCTCCACTACTACCATCGGTATGGTTCTGGTGCAGGAAGATCTAAATGGCCAAGAACATGTGATTTACTACTTAAGTAAGAGTCTTCTTGACTCTAAAACTCATTATTCACATGTGGAGAAGCTAGCTTTGGCTACGGTCATTGTTGTGCAAAGACTTCGTCATTACATTTTACTACGCACTACAATTGTCCTCGCTGATCAAAACCCTATCTATTACATTTTGACTCATCAAGTGCTAGGGGGCAAGTATTCCCGTTGGATAGTCATCCTACAGGAATTCGATCTCGAGTTCGCTAAGGCTACTTCTAAGAAGTCCTTAGTCTTTGCGGAGTTAATGTGTGACCTTCCCTGTGCTCTCATGGAAGCTGACCCCATTGATTCATTTCCAGATGAATTTTTGTTCCTGACTAGCACAACTGACCCGTGGTATGGAGATTTGATTATCTATCTCCAAACCCAAAGATTTTAGTCTGATATGTCCCGTGACGATCGTCGACGCATTTGTCACCACGCTAAATATTACCTCATTCTAAATGACACGTTATATCGGCGTTGTATACACTCTATTCTCCGATGATGTCTTACTCATGACGGGGTTGAACAAGTCTTGAATGAATGCCACTCTGGAGCATGTGGCGGTCATCTTTATGGGATGGCTACAGCTCAGAGAATCCTTTGCGCTGGGTATTTATGGCCCTCAATCTTCAAGAATTGTCATGAGGTGGTTAATAAATGCCCACCCTATCAACTTTTTTATCCAAAAAAACGCACCCACCCTGCTCCTTTACACCCCGTCATTGTCATTGGCGCTTTTGCCAAATGGGGGATAGCTTTTATGCATTGTAATCCTACCTCACTCGTGGGGCATGGTTACATCATAATAGCAGTAGATTATTTCACAAAATGGGTTGAGGCAATGCCTATATATGAAGAGGATGGTAGGACTGTCGCCCTCTTCCTTTTCAATCACGTAATAGCTAGGTTTGGAGTTCCAAAAGCCATAGTCACCGATCACAGATCCCATTTCCGTATTTAAATGATAGCTGAGTTGAGTACTAATATGGGTTTTCATCATGAAAACTCAACTCCTTATTATCCGCAGGCTAATGGTCAAGTCAAAGCCATTAACAAAGTCTTGAAGACTATGCTGCGTAGAATGGTTGGAGATCACAAATCCAACTGGCACTTAACTCTATTTTTTGCACTATGGGCTTATAGAACTTCAGTTAAAATAGCAACTGGTTTCACACCATTTCAGTTGGTCTATGGACTGGAAGTTGTCCTACCTATTGAATGCGAGATCCCCTCACGCAAGCATGTGGTTGAGCTTCTCTCGAACACTTCTATCGAAGAAGAACGTTTTTTGTATTTGACAAACCTTGATGAGAATCGAAGAGATGTTGCCTTGGCTAATGAGGCAAATAAAAAATGCATTAAGGCCCAATACGATAAATGTGTTCAACCTCGTGCATTTAATGAAGGTGACATGGTTCTGACCTATGATCAAAAGCATGACAAACTTGGAAAAGGGAAGCTGGAATCCATGTGGTATGGTCCCTACATCGTGAGTAAAGTCTTAGAGAAAGGGGCCTACAAGCTTGTAAATTATGATGAGGTACCTTTTGGGCAACCTCGCAATGGGTTGTACCTGAAGAGGTACTATGCTTGAAGATATCTCTGTTATAGTACCTTGTATATATGTACATTGATTGACTTTTTTGGTGTGGTTTTAGTATTTCAATATGGTTTTGAGTTTTTGTCAGTACTGTTTATACCATGTTTTGGTTATGTAGATCAAATGGCTTTTTATGGTGTTGCTGATGGTGCTTGCCATCATACCCTGAACCTTCCTTCAGCTGCTTGGGTTTTGTATTCCCCAACTCACGATCTAGTCGGTTCAGGAGCAGTTTGTGTAGGTACAACCACCAATAATATCGCCGAGTATCATGCGGTAATAGGTTTGTTAACCGAGGCTGCATCTCAAGACATTGATCACTTGGTAGTCTTCATGGACTTACAACTAGTGGTTTTTCACTTGAACCACGTGTATGCCATCTGAAACCCTACACTTCTCCGTCTTTTTCAAAGAGTGCGTTTGTTAGAAAGATCATTTGCATCTATTACTTATCGACATATTCCTAGGTATTGTAACACTGTTCCAGACTCATTGACCAATTACATATTGGACTGGTATATTTCCCACACATAACATTTGATAAATGAAACATCGTTCATTGTAAATAAACATAAACAATAAAAAGACATAAAAACTCATATAAATATCATTCCACATTTGAACACATATAAGCCGCCATAGATAAGACTGTATATATTTATATAAAGAGTATTTTACAAAAAATATGGTCTCGAGACCCTGACTGAAGCACATTGGCTTTCAGATATACAAAATGACAAAAATACTAAACCTAGATAGCTTTCAGTGTCTACAGCATGTAGGATAACTAGTGATGCTCGTGGTAACACATGATGGCTCTCGCTACCCTCCGTAGCAGGCGCCCAAATCGACCCAATACTCCAGTGGTATGTCTCTGGTACCTCCTAGGGAGGTCATCCATGGATATGTCTGGAATATCTAGAGTTAACCGATTGAGGTTCTCCTTCAACTCAGTCAACTCGTCATCTCCTTTGTGGACGAAGTGGGCCCCAGCTTGCCTGTCAATTGGGGAGGAACCCCTAGGTCGTGCATCTCCTACATCTACATGAAAATGTTTGGTCTCGTTATCATCCATAAAAATTATAAGACATAAAATACAAAAATTAATCAAAATCTTGAGTATTCTTCTTACCAATATCGCCCCATTGAGCACCTACTGGTAAGGTTAGGTCTGGGTCTCCCCGAAAGTCAGTCCTAGCGTATGCATAATCCTCAACCATGAGTAGTTGGTCATCCAACCAAGGGAAAAAGGCACTCCCATACTTGACCTTAGACCTGCCGCCACTAGTGCGGACCATGATCTCTACCCACCGTAGCATGTGAGGGTCTCGTGCTCTTAGCTCAGTGAAAGCTACCTGCAGCCTCAGATGAGGTACCCGCTCGAAAAAGAAGGATGCCAAGATGGTACCATAACCAAATTGTTTCAACTCTCCCTGCCGACACTTAGTCAGTTGCTCCTTGAAAGTGCTCAGTAAAGCCTCAACCCAGTTAAAGACTGTAGGCGCCATAGCCTCCAAAGCATATAGAATATGTGCTTGGGAAGCTTGATGGGCCCCTTTGCTCCCTGAAACCCGCTGCATAGTGAAAAGCACTATGCAAAGAGGCAAATCCATCACCTCTTTGATTGGGAATTTTTTCCCAGACATCTGAGTACCAGGGAAGCAGTGACGATCTATGAGCTCCTATGGTGACATCTCCTCCTCGAGGACCTGTCAATGAGAGAGGCACCCTGCGCCTGGATAACCCTGTAAGGAAGTAGATGTCTTCTACTTCCATAGTAAGAATGTGGGCCCCGACTTCGAAATATTGTTGTTCCGGGTTCCACATTCTTAGTATATACTCCAGCAATCTCACATGAGACCTCATGCTTGGAACATGGAAAACTTTTAGGAGGCCACAGCCCTGTAGAGCAACTATAGAGCCAGCATCTGCTCCAGCCCTAGTATCATCATCTTCATGTTGCCTCTACTTCTAGATAACCAGTTTTTCCAAAGTAACCTACCAAAAATCCAATTTGAAGTATTAGAACGCAATTCCAATCAATAAAAACACTTAAAAATCTTTCTTTTTGCTTGGGTGTTGCACATTTTAGGGAAACCTGCGGCACTGCCCTTGTCTCTTTGAGACAGAGCGATGGCACCACCTTCTTCAGCATAAAAACCGTGGTGTTAGCAAGGCACCGCCTTTCCGGAAAGGGGAAAAAGCATAACCCTACGGGTGTTTTTTACCTTAGGGTAAAAATCCCAAAACCCTAAGAAACTTGCATGGAATGAAAATATGCAACCATAAAAATGTTAGGATTGGGTTTGGCTCTTACCTGGAGCTGATGGATCAAAAAATCACTGGCTGATGACTCTGGAATCCTTTCCTGAAGTTTGCACACAAATGGCTCCAAATAGCTCTCCAACATGGTAAATAGTGAAATGGTAAGTTCTTTTTACTATTCATTGGTTGTTATATGAAATGTTTTAGTGTTTATTGTATTATTTTAATCATTTAAATTATTTTATTGATAAATGCCCTTTTACATAGTCATTAGAAACTAGGTCCCTAATATTTTGGAGGTCTAATTATCTTTTCAAAAAGGTTTTGTAGGGATGAAAGTTAAAAGATTTTGGTTATGAGGGAGTTTGTTTTTGACTTTTCCGTACTTTTATAAAACGTAAAAAGTCCTTGAGCGCTAATTTTGAAATTTTTGGTCGTGCTCTTTAAACCTAGTACCAAATTTCCGAGTCAACTTTCGCTTCTTTTTAGACTCGTTAACTCCTTCATCATGAAAAGAAACCCTAATGGAGTCTTCTTTAAGCTCTTTTCGGACTCCTTAAATGTGAAAAGATCGTCGAGCGAACTTGTCTTCTTCATGCTCGTAAACGTACCTGAAGAGTCGTCTTTCCGATGGTAGTTTACCAATTTTTCAGTTCGGATTGACTAGTTACGAAAAAGGAATACTCTAGTTGAACTCAGCTAGAAGTTCTCTTGAGCATTATTTTATACTTTTTCGGGCCCTAGGGACTAAATCATACAAAAAAATGACCTTTTGGAGTCTTCTTCTGTTTTCATTCAAACTCTCTAAACATGAACGATACCGAGTTAATTTTCAATGGACTCGTTAAATTAAACACTGAGAGACCCTCCTTTCGGGAATGAACCCCTCCTTTCTCAGGTTCGTGAAACATATGTGAATGGACTTATCTTAGGATAAGCTACAACGAGTGTTTGTTACCCTCTTTGAACTCGTAAAAACGAAAAGAGACACTCATCAATCATGATGGGGAAATTACGGGAAGGGAACTATTTCATTTGCAATAATGGCAGTTGCTAGTCACCTTTGAACACGGCACTTGTCTGCATTGCATTCAGTAAATTGGGTATTCAGCTTGCTTCCAAGTCGATCCACTTTCATGAGTCATGTCACTCCTTTGAGTATTTTAAAGAATGCATCGTCCACCGTCGCATTATGTTTTGGTATTTTCCTGGTCAAGTCAATGCTACCAAGTCTTTGGTCGTGCCGTCCGATGTTCAAAGGGAAGTCATATTGAGAGTTTGCATCTACAGTTAAACTTTTGTGTCAGTTACCTTTGAGTCAGTCCTATGGTTACATCATACTCAAAATTCTAGAACTTTGTTCTGAGTTTCGTGTCGTCGATGTGAGATTCAGTATGGCTCTCCTTCGACGAGACTATTCCTGTCAACTTCAGCTCATCATCCAAGAATTAGTCTTAGAAACAAACAAGTACCTTGAGATCTGTATGCATCAATGACAGATCCTCTTGCTCTCGACATAGGTTCACATCATTGAACTTTGATCGAAAGATTCAACAAAGTGTTCGACATCAGCTCATCTATTCACACTTGAGAGATTGTACTAGGGTACCTTGGGAATCATCGACATCAATGGTGATCTCCCTTGCACATGTTAATGGTTCTCATCATTGAGAGGTAATTAAGCCGTTTCTACCATGTTCGACATCAAGACCTTATAATCGCATGAATAGAATCGTAGTTTGTGGAAGATGAGACAAAGACCCTGGGTATTTATTAAGCGCTCATTGCTTTCCCTAGGTTGCGATGGAGTATTTGTATGAGTCCTAGCATGGATCCACATTTGTATGGTCATGGTTGTGCTCAAATTTGCGTCCATATGACATAGATCTACATTGTATGTCTGGTAGCTATGTTCAAGTTTGAGTCTCCTTCACATGGATCTACATTGTATTCTAGTAGCCATGATTGTTCATCCCTCTCATGGATCTGCCTTGTATTGGTCTGCAGCCATGATGAGGAGTCATTTGGATATGAGTCAAAGTATTGATGTATTGCAAAAAAGTCGGGTTGATGATGATCTCCGATCAAGCGATTTCTTGCCTCGAAGCGATAACTTGTTCTTACAAATCTTTCACCTATCCTATTCCTCTAGCCTCATGCTTTGGGGGGCATTCCGTTACACACAATTCTCGTCATGACCATGTAATGAGAACCAAAACATCAGAAATTGCCTCAAATCCTCAAAATGTGATGTTAGACCCTGGCCAAGACTCCTATTTTCATACTTATGTCCACCACCGCCTTTTCCTTTTATGCAATAAGCATTACCCCTTTCAGTAACGCCACTTGTCAATTGACACTGAGCGGTGCCACCACCTAATCCCTTTGTGCAATAAGAGGCGCAGCCCTGGTAACCCTCTGTCTCCATAACAAAAAAGCGGTGATCAAGTTTCAAAAGGAAAAAGGGAAGATTCACGAAACTTCTCAAAGATCAGCTTCGTGGTACCCTCATCCCTACTCTTGTGGACCACCTGGACTCGAGATCCCCCCTAGTAGGATCTCCCTTCCACCTCATCCACCATTTCCTCAACCATCCCTATCCTCCCAAGGGCTATAAGTACTAGTTCACCCCCAATGGGTAAAGGGAGGAAAGTTATGCTGCAGCACCAAAGTTTTGGCCAAATCTAGGGTGAACGTAAGAAAGGCAAGTTGAAGCTTTGAGGACAAGACTTGGCATGAGAGGAGACATATCAACACTAAGGCACAATGGTTGTAATCTCTCTCTTTATTTGACTATGCAATAAAAAGTTTCTTTCCCATAATTCTCATTGTGTTTCAATCACTAGTTTTATTATCAAACTCCCTAGTCTTTGATATAAGATAATAGATTGCTTTTGGTACTTTTGATCTTGTGTGCATTGTGATGTGTTTTTTCAAGTAAATTGTGGAGATCTAGCATTCTTGAAGGCTGGAGCATTACACTGTATTGTAGGTAAAGGTTTCATTCCAAACATATGTTTATCTTAGGGAAAGTGCTCTTTACTGTTATTACTCATTTTTTCTAGTTGTGAATGATTCGAGCTAGGGAAACAACTCCTGTCTGCAGGAGGTGAGTATTTCCAGCAACATCGGGTGGCTCCATGAATGATGCATAAATAACCAAGTGGAAAGCCTCGAAAAGGGGACAACACCTCCTAAAATAGTTCAACCAATGGTTAAGATCTCCTCCAAATGGAAAATTGAATGAACATATGTACAATAAAACCCCACACGCAGTAAAAGATGACCAAAGTGCCTCAACATGTTTGCACCATGACGACTCATCAATTCAATAATATAACCATGCCTCCACATATGTGCCAAGAGAGGGCGCTCAAAGACGATGAAATGTCAACTCAACAATACTCCTTGGGATCACCATCATGCATAAAAATATGTAGCAACATGGCCCCAAAAACCATAATTGGACATCCAGAAAGAAGTTGTCATAGCTCCAATGCCCTTGGGAACTAGGGGGAGTGTTTTATTATTTATAACGATGGAAAGCTCATAAAATAAGCTTTCCATCCATATATCATACACCTCCAATAAAGCTATGGTGTGAGAGAATGACCCTTTTGAAGACAGGCTACCAAAACTGCTGAAAATGGCCAATAAACCAGAATCTGACAGCCGGAAAGAATGTTGAATTTCTCCAACGCCTTGAAGAATGAGGAGGAGCGCTCTACATCACTGGAAAGGTCTCGAAATGATCTTTCCAGCCATATATCACAAGCCACCATCTAAGGTAGGGCATTGGAGATGTGGGGGTCTGAAGTCAGTGTCCTGTTTTGCACAAATCGCCCCAGAAACAGCATGCCAAGAGCTCAACACCACCCAAAAAATCATCAATATACCATCCAAGGAGACCATCCATCCATAAGTTAGCATCCAAGGAATCATCAACATGTCATCCCCATAAAAAATTGTGATAAAAATCAAAGTGGATACCCATGCAAAATGGGATTTAACAAACTTAATGGTTTTAATGTTCTTGGAAAGGAACCTATGGTATAAAGATTGGTTAAGACTCTTTATGGTCTCAAACAAGAACCAAGAGCTTGGTATATTAAATTAACAAAAGTTTGCAAGATAATGGATCCAAAAGAAGCTTTTTGATTCCAACTCTACGTCAAAAGCAAGGATGGTGATGTAGTGACATTGGTGATATAGGTAGATAACATCATCATCACAGGGAGTGAGGTCAAAGCAGTTACCAAGGTAAAATATGAATTATGTTCCTCTTTTGGCATAATTGTTTAGGTGTAGAAGTTTGGCATACTATGTTGCAGGAAACTTGCCCCCCCCCACGTTTCCAGCCCGTTTCGTAATGGAAACTTGGAAACCCGTACCGTACGGAAGGGAAACCCGTTTCCAATTGATGGGGACCATTTCGCGTGTCGAAAACTCGTTAGCTTAAAACGGAAACCCGTTTCCAAATCGAATTTCACTAAATCCCGCGTTTCCTTCGACAGTCCGCCTAAAACACTTGTTTTTTTAATTTTTGGGGTTTTTCCCTTTTTCGGCTAGGGTTTTTTAGGCTTTCGAATGTTCTTTATGTCTTGGGTTTGTTATAGAATAACACCAATGCCTCATTTTTTCCATCACGGCTTATCCCCAACGCTCATTGGAAGCTCACAGTCCATTGGCATAACTAACGGTGCATTGGCATAGCTCAAGGCTTACGGTTCATCATCACAGATCTTTGGATTTAGTGTATACATTATCTTGGGTAGGACGGCTCATCCTCACGGCTCTTTGGCGGCCCAGGCCTCCATTTCCAGCTCATGTTGGTGGTGCAAAGGTCACAGTGGAGGCTCAAGAAGTGGACACGGTATTGGTAGGTGGTTGGGTTGCTGAATATTGGCAATGTGGTCATGGTGGTGCCATTTTGTTTTGCGGATTGGTGGAGGATGAAGATGAGCCCGAGCATGATGACTATTAGTCTTCGGGCTTCAGTTCATGTTTTCTTTATATTTTCATTGTTCATAATGATGTAGTATTGTACTTGTAGCCTCGTATAAAAAGGTTGATTTTGGAATCTGGATATATATGTATTAGCGGCTTAACCTCATTTTGAAGGTTTTTTTTGGCTATTTCCACATGCATTATGGAATCGTTTATGGGTAAAATCATTGTGTTGTTTTTTGGATATTACTACTTAGTACTTGCATTATGGAATCACTTATGAAATTATGAGTAAAAATGTTAAATGTGATGTTGAATTTACTCTGTAAATAATTATAATATATATATATATATATATAGATAGATAGATATATAGATATATATATATATATATATATATATCGCGTTTCCCCGTTTCCTAAATTTTGGGGGGTCATCTTTCCAACGCATCCACGTATCCCCGTTTCGTGCAACTTAGTTGGCATATTAACACTTGTATATTTTCTTCACAAACTAAGTATGCCGAAGGTAAGAAAAAATTAATGTTACAAATATCGTGTCGACGAATATATCGCCAAGGGTCCAAAAAGAAATTATCGGATTTATTGGCAAAAATGTCGACAAACATCACAATATATCGGCAAACTTAAAAAATACAAAAATATTCATTTTTTTCAATTTTCTAGAATCTAAACTTCTAAAGCAACAAGAACATCAAATAAACCTAAGTTATACAAATCCGCCTTATTTTTAAAAAGCCAGGATCTAGATACAACGAGGAAACGACAAGTACAAATAATAAATATAATTTTTAAAAATTCTAAAATTAGAACTTACATAAAAATTAAAAACTATATACATTTTTAAATATAATGATGACTTTTATTAAATAATGTTTAGTGACACCACTATCAAGCTTTAAGGAAATGAAACATGACAAAAAATTAATTCATATATTAGATTTTAATAACAGAAACGTTATATAAATACAAATAAATTATAATACCAAGATTATAAAAACTTTATTAACCTTAACTATAACTTTAAAATATAACTTTTTAACTTTCAGATATAACTTGAATATAACTTTCAACTTTAATTTTCAAATATATAACTCCTTAATGTATAATATATAACTTTACAAATTTAATATAACTTTTTTTAACTATAACACCTTTAACTTTCAAATATATAACTTTACATCCTTAATGTATAATATTTAAATTTGTAAATATACAACTTTCAACTTTAATGTATAATATATAAATTTTTAAATAAATAATTTATAAAGACTTAAGTTATACTTTATAATCTAAAATGTAGTTTGAACTTTGAAGGGCTCGACTTGTTAACCATTCATTCCATCCATCTGTGCGGAGGGCTCCCAACGAGTCACGGCCATTAGTGGAGTGAAGGAATCGATCCATGAAAGCAGGGTTCATGAACAGGAATGTGCAACCATGGCGGGCTTTACCCAATGGATATGCCTCGGCATCCAACAGATTTAAAGTAGGGATCATCGGAGAGAGACCGAAATGGTGTTTGTTCGAGCAGCAATTAAATTTTGCTGGCGGATCCGTATCTATTTTAGAAATCCGTGAGTCCATTCTCAAGGGCCGACGAATCCGGTAACATAGGAAAAAACCAAAAAAAAACGAGTGTTTCGTTGACCTCGACGCCCTTGTTTGATCGACTCTCGAAATCGCGATTTTAACACGTTTTCTTTCCTTTAAATATCCCGAAAAAAATCGTTGCGATGTTTCCCGATAATATCGCTGAGCAAGAGAAGTCGCGATATATCGCGATGTTGCCGAGATATCAGCAATTTTTGTAACACTGAAAAATACAAAATGGTTGATTGCAAAAATACATCTCTAGACCTATGGAGAAAGGGTTGAAACTTTCAGTGAAAGTCGAGTGAAAATAAGCAAATGAGTCAATTTTCAGGTAACTAGTGGGAAGTTTGATCTTACAACCACTAGGCCAGATTTTAGTTGTGTAGTCAGCTACATATTTAGGTTCATGACACATCCTAAAGTACAACATTGGACAGCAGCAAAAAGGATTTTTAGATATGTTAAAAATACAATAGATTTTGGACTATCATATGGTGAAAGTGATGCACTTCAGTTGACAAGTTATACAGACTCTGATTGGGCAGGTCCAGTGGATGATCAGAAATCAACAACTCTTAATGCATTAAGTCTTGGAATAGGTGCAGTGTCAAGGACTAGCAAGAAACAATATGATGTTTCTTTTTTGTATACCGAGGAAGCAACAAAAGGAGCATGTGAGGAAATTTGCTTAGAAGAATAGTTGGAGATTTGATGCTTGAGCCAACCAAGCCAACAGTGCTTTTTTGTGACAATCAGGATGTTAAAAAAATATCAAAGAATCAAGTTTTTCATGAACACACCAAACACATTGATGTACATTGTCATTTCATAGAATAACTTGAAGAATATGATGAGATTGAACTTCAATATTGTACCACACAAGCAAACTGCTGACATTTTCACCAAGCCACTTTGTCTAGATAAGTTTGTTAAATTTAGAGACAAGCATAGTGTATTTTCCAAAATGACCATTAAGAGAGGATGTTAGTGTAACTAATATTTATGGTCATCCTTCAATAATTAGGATTTACTTCATGTAAATAAAAAGTAAATTACAGTACTCTAGTATTAATAATCAATTAATAGAAAGAGATTACATAACATCTTTCCTTCTCCACTTGTATAAATGTAAGAAGCCATATTTTGATTTTGAATGAACAAAGGCTTGATGGTTCTCTATTCTAAGTGTACTGTTCCCTCTCTACTTTTCTCAAGTTTATTTTCCAATATCCATACCCTAATTCGTTGACTCTATAGAGTCAAACAATGACTTGACTGAGTCATTGTTAGGAAGACATGTCATTAAAGGAAATTTGAAGTCGAAAATGGGCCTCCTAATGAAAATAATAAAATAATAGTTATTAATGGAGGAAGAATGAAAAAAACTACTTTTTGTGTTCGTATTTTAAACATATATCCCTATGTGTTTACTCAAATTTCTGAGCGGGAGAGCTCGTTGGATGCAGAATTTAATTCCGCATCCAACGAGTACCCACACTGCATACTTTTGACAAACCCCGCTACCCCAAAAACAAGAAATAATTGAAAAAACATGATGATGACACATCATCACGTTTTTTCAGGTATAAAAAACAAGAAATACCTGAAAAAACGTGATGATGACACATCATCACGTTTTTTCAGGTATTTCTTGTTTTTGGGGTAGCGGGGTCTATCAAAAGTATGCAGTGTGGGTACTCGTTGAATGCAGAATTAAATTCCGCATCCAACGAGCTCTCCCGCTCAGAAATTTGAGTAAAAACACAGGGAGATATGTCGAAAATACGAACAAAAAAAGTAGTTTTATTTTATGACAAATATGTCAATTCAACCATTATGGTTGAC
>LPNX010172161.1:429854-462379 GCA_001517045.1 Pseudotsuga menziesii
GGTTAAGAGCGAATCCGGTTTCTTAGACTGCAGTACTTTCACTGAGACTACACTAGCAACCCACATTTGCAAAGCACTCTTTTCATTATGCCACTGATCTATTCTATTATGTTTTGCATAAGTTAATTCCGCAATGTGTCTTGAATATTGTGTATCTATTTGAACTAAGCGTTGCTAAAGTAAATCTTATTTGCAGTAATTGGTAATTTCTAATTTCATTCCATTTTAAAACTCCTAGAAAATTTGTGTTTCTTACTTTCGTAGTTAGAAATAACCTTAGATTTAATTTCAATAAGGTCCACCTCCCTTGCCTTTGCTAGGAGTTGGCCTAGATGGAGGAGTTGAGTATCAAGTGACAGCACTTGGTTTGAGCTTTCCCCCAAGGTCGCACCTAGTGGCTTGAAGATTTATGACACCTTACCCCAGGTGCGAATTAGGCGGTAACATTTTGGCATCGTTGCCAGGGATAAATCTTTCTATTCCCAGAATACGACTTTGTTTTCCACTTTTTTGTTTTTGCTTTGTTTGATAAAAGTTTAGAGTAGATATTTACTTTTCACTTGGCAACTCCACTAACCTTTTTTCTCTTAAAAATTTATAAAGAAAAGTTAAAAATAAGTTTTTGTGAGAGTGTTTAAATGCATATTTTTCTTCTCACTTGGCGACTCCATTTAAGGGATAAAACCCTATTGTCTCAAAAAACTTGTGAAGATTTGTTGTGTATAGATGAACACATGCAACACATTGATATTTTTTCTAAAGCTCATCAGTTGACAGCTACACCTGTTCAGTACAAATTTCCATGGTTATATGAAATGCACATTGTTGATTTCTGATATGGATGAACTGAGGAAGCAATGTGGTGCTTAGATAGTCAATTTTTTACATCCCAGGTTTTCCTAACTTTGGTCATGGTGTGGGGGACATATATAAATGGCTTCCAGTCTTCCATGGAAATTATGGTGATTCTGCCATTTGGCATGAGTCTTTCCTTCAATTGATGGTCGACTCCAATGTTCTTTATGAAGACAATATGATGGAAATGTTTGCTAGTACTTTTTAGGGAGAGGCCTGTTGTTGGTTCTATCAGGGCCTTCCTAATAAGTGTATAAATTCCTTTCAAAGCTTCCTTTGGATGTTTTTAGAGCAATGGCATGATGGTATGGGTAGTATGAATGGTATAAAAATATTCCTTGAAAAGATCTTTACCTTCTACCTATCTGGGACAGAGTATCATACAGAAACATATGACGGACCTTTTTCCATGATACAAAGTGTTGAAGACTTGGAATTCCTTCTCAAACATTTTTGTGAAGAAGAGGTCCGTGATACTCCTATTAAGGAGCCTCCTCGATTTGTCATAGACAACGTCGAATGTGTGGAAATCCCTCTAAGTTATTTTAGAAAGGATCAAATCAAACGACTTATTAAAGAATATGATGCCTCTCTAAATACACAACAAGGTTTTGAAGATAGGCACATCCGTGACAATCTAATTGAAGAAATTCATGGAGAAACCTCATCTAAAGACATTATTGAGAAGCATCCTCATATCACATCAACAAAAAGTAATGAAGATGTGGAAAAGCTAGAGAAACCCATTGAGCAACATATCCCAATCAACCCCATTGAAGATATTCATGAAGGCCCCTTGATTGAAGATATTATTGAAGGTCCTCTTCATTGTGCCATGATAGAA
Organism: Pseudotsuga menziesii; assembly: GCA_001517045.1. Lineage (NCBI taxonomy): Eukaryota > Viridiplantae > Streptophyta > Pinopsida > Pinales > Pinaceae > Pseudotsuga > Pseudotsuga menziesii. The sequence goes on from LPNX010172161.1 coordinate 431,554, forward strand.
ACTACCGAAGATTTGAATATCCTCGAAATTGTTTCAGCGAGGGTGATCACATGTGTATTCCAGATTTTCCTCAAGAAGAAACCATTATAGAAACTTATAAAGAAATTGTGATGAGGTCTGTATGGTGTATGATGACACTCCTCCATGTTCTCCTCGTGGTGATGAGAGTTTGGAGAGTTCTTTCCCTTGTAACATTTTTGAAACCAAACTTTCTGAAGAAGAATATGGTGTACATGAGGATGCGTGTAGCTAGGAATGTGATGCCATGGATGAAGAATCCCCCATATTTGACAAAAGTATGGATGATGGTTATTGGACATACATTAAGAAGCCCATTTTTTATGTATCAAGAGAGGGGAGTGTCGATTTGGAGGCCTTTGGAGATCTTGGTATGGAAGAGGATCATGTAGAGTTCTCGTATGATCATTCAGAATCACACACAAGTGTTAGTAGTGAAGACCTAGAAAAGCAGTGCATTGAAGAGTCAGATTCGATACAACTGATGGAATGTCAGTTTGAGCCTACATCTTCACATTCATAGGCTCCTCATGATTTGGAGCACCCTGGGGCTTACAAAAAGAGTTATCAGTCGCTAAGCCCTTTTTATATGTTTGATGGAGTTGTTGATCTTCTTCATCGTGTAGATATCTACATTATCCCTATCCATGTTTGGATAAAAGAAGCCTACAGGAGCACATGCCAATTTAGGAAGCAGTTTGATGAAGTTCTACATGCCTATGATTTCCCATCCAACCCACCCCTCCTGAATATCCGGGCAGGTTTGCATTTTCTTTGTGGTCATTAGTGGACATAAATAAAATTATTTTATCTTATCTTATCTTATTAAAGATATCCTTGTTTTAGCTGGTCACCAAACACAAGGAAAAAATTTTAAATTTTAATAAAATGTTAAGGTGGTTACATTGGATTTTTCATTTTACTTAAAATTTTGATTATGATATGCTTAGATTAGGAAATAAGCTCCTTAAAGTGAGCATTTACTTTTTTTGCATTCCTTTTACGTACTTAGGAATACATAATCCACTTTTTTAGTTAAAGTTGTTCTTTTTACTTTCCAATAATGCAACTTATGGTTCATTGGTATTTTACAAGATTTTGTGCTACTAAGGTTTTCTTGTTAGGCTGAGATGTTTTTACAAATTATTGAAACCAGAGATTTTATGGTTCTCGCATGCTCTCATTTCCTAAAGACCTGATCGAGCACATGTCCTGCAGTTGAAGCCAGATGTTACCGCCTGAGTTGCACTCAGTTGGACTTTCAATGAGCTGCCAAGGATGAACAAACACTTGTTCAATTTCAAGAGTTCGGAAGTCCATCCAGGCCTTCCAAGGCCCCTTTTTCACCTTTTTACCACATGTTCATACCCTACAGGGAAGTTGTAAAACATGTGCTAGCATGGGTCTTTTGTAAAGAACTTAGCTTCCTAGGTCTTACACATCAATCCGGGTATTCCAAGGTGTTTTTTCCTTGTTAATTATATGTTGTTGAATAAACAACTTATAATTTTCAAGTTTTTCACCACTCCTCCAAAGTTGGAATCATCGTGTTGGTGGTTAGGCCTTAGGAGGTTATTAAAGTTCATGTGTCAATGTATATGAACGTGTTAGGCATTAGTATTGATTCATATGGACATGTGTTAGGTCCCCCTAGGTTTTTTTTAAGATTCGTGAAAATATTTTTTCTCGTAAACCTAGTCTACTTTTTAATAGTTTAATTGGGAAAATTAAAAATGTTATAAAAGTGTGGTTAAGAGTCGGATTTTGCCATGGGGATGCTCGTTTTCTAACGCAAAGCACCGGTTGTACCCCTAACCCACTTTTCCTAAGTTCTAAGTGATTAATTTATCACTTAAGTCAAAAATCTCCCGAAAATTTAAAAAAAAAAAAAATCAATTTTAAAATTATAAAATTAATCAAATTGGAGAGAATATCCAAAATCCTAAATTAGTGGATTCTTGTCCAATTTGATTGAAATCGGTTTCTATCGGCTTCCTTGAGTAAAGACAAGTCATCTCCTTGATCAAAGCGTGAGCTTCAGTGTTATAGGAGGCATCTGCGAGTTCATCTAAGCTTGAGGATTGTGCCTCTCTCTAAGATTGACGAGTTGGTTCAGGTGTCAACTGGCATATGGTTGGGTGAATTGTTAGGTTGAGAGGTGGCGCCCCTCATGGGAGGTGGCACCTACCATTCCTCCTCTGCTCCAGTTCAAACTCAAGACAAACTCCTCTCCTTCTCATGTTGACACACCCTCTTCTCCAGTGTAGGTTGTGCCCCCTTGGGCCTTCCTCAACTATAAATAAAGTTGTGCTCTCCCCATTCAGACTAGTTGGAATGTACTGGGAAGAGCCTACTTGTTGTAATATTTGTTTATCTGAGAAATAAAAGAGACTTTGGAGATCTAAACTGTGTTTTTCCTTGGTGGAGTAAACGCTTTTTCTTCCAGCAGTATGGAGGTAATATGTATTTGAAAAATTTATCCATGCATTGAAATATATGTAGTTTACTGAAAGGTTTGTTTCAAATTTGGTAACATAGTTTAGCTATTTTGTTTAACAGTCTAATCTATTGAGAATACATATTTGAAATTCTTTGTGAATGCTTCATTTGTTTATGGATGCTTTACTCTATTTTATTAAATATTTATGCTCTTACATTTGATCGTGTTTGCATAAGTGTGTGATTTGCAAATTGCCGTGACGGGATACATGAAAGATCTTGTTTGATCAATCATCTCTTCCTATTTCTAATACTGTTTGCTGCAAATAAAAAAGTTCCTCAACATACCACATTAAAGCTTCAAGGACACTCTTTTGTCCAAGCTTTCTCCTTGTTTTCCTTCTCCATTTTTCTCAATATCATTTCGGTTCCGTGGTTTTAAAAGAAAAGCAATTCTAGATTTAAGATAATTTCATATTCACAAATCTTGAATGCTTTTGTTTATAGATCTAACTAAGTTTTTGCAAAGTTTTATCTTTTCAGAGTTTAGATCTAGGATACTAGCTTTCTTGCTTAAGTCATTTTCTAGTAAAAACAAAAGACTCAATCTACAAGTTAGCACTTGATTTATTTTCATATCTAGCAAGTTAGTGCTCCTATTTTTTTTCTATCCTTAAGACGCAAACAAAGACCCTAAGAAAGAAGCCTTTTAGCTCACTTTCTCAGCCACTTTTTAGCTAGTTTTACCTTTTTTTTACTTAGAAATGTTTTGGGTAATTTTTTTTTAAACACTCTTAAAGTGTTTTTAGGTGTGTTTAATAAATATTTGCTTTCCGTTTTTGCAGGTCTTATGAAAAAAGAGGAGGCGGCTCTGCTAAAAATCAAAAAATTTAAGTGAAAGCAGACTAACGGAGCTCTCCTTTATAAAAAATTTCATTTTTTCATGTTGTTGTAAGCCTTTAGATCCCAATTTGAGAACCAAAGTGCATTTTCTTTCGCATTTTTGTAAAAATCAAATAAGGCTTGAGTAGGCTCATCAGAGCCTGGTCCCCGTCACCCCTAGGGGGATTCGCGTCAGTGTCCATTTTCATGGTTTTTATGTTGTTAATGTAGTTTGTTTATTTCCTTCACTATTTCAGTTTATATTTCAGTTTTATTTGCAAAGTAATTCGAATACCAACCCACTGCACTATACCGAAGTACCGAAAGGGAAAATATTTTAGTGTAGTAATTAGAAAAAAAAATATTTTGCACTCTTCAGTTTAAAATAGACACCCTTGTTTCCCGAGTACAGGTTCATGGATAAGGGCTTGCCAAAGTACTAAATCTGGAAAGAGGTTCTTGGGATTTACACTTTTTAATCAAAAAAAATCCTTGTTCAAAAAATATTAAAAATTTACAAGGCCTTCATCGTCGTATGCTTTACTTCTGCTGCAGCTTCGTCTGATCAGTGGTTTGTATAAGAAAAGGATATAGGTGACTAGTAATTAGTTTAACTTTTAATTAATCTCCCTGAACAACGAAAATCCAGCGTTGTGTTTTGCTTCGTGTGGGGAAATTGTACAGAGGAAGAGGGAACTACTGAAAAGCAACCGCGGGGCCCTGTTAGGGTACATCCTTGTTGGTGTAGTATTGAACATCCCCCCTTGACTCCATTCAGATCACACTTCCTCGTGTGCTACCACACTTTGTGAGTCTGGACATATTCCTTGTACCTTAGTGGTATATCGAGAATCCCCCTCCCTACTAATTAACCAAATCATTACCACACTAAAAAAACCAACCAAGAATTTACCCACTCCCTTAATTATTCATCTAATAACCTAAAATTTACCAACCAAGACACTGCAGTACTTTCACTAAGACTACACTAGCAACCCACATTTGCAAAGCACTCTTTTCATTATGCCACTAATCTATTCTGGTATGTTTTGCATAAGTTAATCCCACAATGTGTCTTGAATATTGTGTATCTATTTGAACTAAGAGTTGCTAAAGTAAATCTTATTTGCAATAATTGGTAATTTCTAATTTCATTCCATTTTAAAACTCCTAGAAAATTTGTGTTTCTTGCTTTCGTAGTTAGAAATAACCTTAGATTTATTTTCATTAGGGTCCACCGCCCTTGGCTTCGCAAGGAGTTGGCTTAGATGGAGGAGTTGAGTATCAGGTAACAGCACTTGGCTCGAGCTTTCCCCCAAGGTCACACCCAGTGGCTTGAAGATTTCCGCCACGTTACCTGAGATGCAAATTAGGCAGCGACACTCTCTACATTTTTGCTAGTATTTTCTTCGGATGTGCAAGAGGTGGTCTGATAATCACCCAATATAGTAGTAGGATCCTTCCAAGAAGAATGGAAGTGACATGCAAAAGAAATAAGGAGTCTCTAGATCAAAACAAATTTCCCTATGGATATCCAATGCGCCCCCAACAGTGAAGACGTGACTTCTGTAATAGCTTATTCCTCTGTATGCTAGATATCTGATGAACACTGGATGGTTTGAATTGCAAATGATAGATCTAAAAATCTATCTGTTAAGTGATTAGGGCATATACATTTCGCTTTCGAAAACACCTGTTAGTTGAAGACTCGCATCCTCAACCTCAACTTCTTGTTGCGACTACTGTTGTTGCTGCTCTCGAAACCAATCTCAAAGGTGAATGATTACAATAGATACCTTTTTGGTTCGACTTGTCTTCTTTTACAGCTTTTAGGGTTTGCATGACTTAACTTTTGCATGCATGCAATCTAATTTCCCAGTGTCGCATGCAAGGTGAAATAAGGCCCGCATACTCTACATGCTTTTTGATATCTGCTCTGATGGCCTTCTTTAATATACTGATGACCTAATAATACTAAAGAAATGTTCTTTTCTGCTCCCAGTATTAATAGTCCTCAGTCAATTCCCTTTTTCATTGATACCCGCTCGAACCTATGGGAATTAAATAGGTTAACGGGTGTCTTAGATGCTTAGTTAGAAGAGGACATTACAGAAAACATAAGAAAAAAACAACAAAAAGAAAAAACCTAACCTACCAAAACCCAGAGTGTACCTTCCTGAAAGCCCCTTTAACTTTCTCACCTCGTTTCACTTCTCAAAATTACATTTGGACAGTTTGGACTCTAGAGCAGAAGAAAACCTTTCTTGCAATTTTACTGTTGGACCTTATTTGGAGTTGACTTGGTGCCAAATTAGAAAAAAATCAGAGTGGAGTTCATTACTGATTGTTGTCTACCCATGTATTTACAGAATCTATATGTGCTATGTCCCAGTATATCAATTACTTTTTTAGCACTTTAATTTTAAATATTATACAACTTAAAATTTATGTTTCTCGGTGTAATTTTTCCTATTTGAACCCTTATATACAATAGAAATCAGCAAACGTGCATAACTGGTGTCTAATTTTTGTCTTAACATTATTGTGCTATAATACTGAAAAGACCTAACCTACCTAAACCCAGAGTGTACCTTCCTAAAAGCCCCTCTAACTTCTCACCTCATTTCACTTCTCAAAATTACATTTGGATTGTTTGGACTCTAGAGCAGAAGAAATCCTTTCATGCAAGTTTATTGTTGGACCTGATTTGGAGTTGATTTGGTGCCAGCTTATAAAAAAATCAGAGTGGAATCCCTTACTGATTGTTGTCTACCTATGTATTTAAAAAATCTATGTACCATGTCCGAGTATATCAATTACTTTTATAGAACTTTAATTTTCTATATTATACAACTTATAATTTATCTATCTTAATGTATTTTTTCCTGTTTGCACCCTTATATACAATAGAAATCAGCAAACGTGCATAAATGGTGTCTACCTATTTGTATTTACATTATTGTGCAATAATACTGAAAAGACCTAACCTACCTAAACCAGTGTACCTTCCTAAAAGCCCCTCTAACTTTCTCACCCCATTTTATTTCTGAAAATTACATTTATTTGGACTCTAGAGCTGAAGAAAACCTTCCATGTGAGTTTATTGTTGGACCTGATTTGGAGTTGATTTGGTGCTGGCTTGGAAAAAATTCAGAGTGGAATCCATTAGTGATTGTTGTCTAACCATGTACTTACAGAATCTATGTATTCTGTCCCAGTATACTGCATATCCATTACTTTTTTAGAACTTTAATTTATATATTATAGAACTTGAAATTTATGAATCTCAATTTGATTTTTCCTATTTGCACCCTTATATACAATAGAAATCAGCAAACGTGCATAAATGGTGTCTATGTTTTTGTATTTACATTATTGTGCATTAATAAATTATTTCTAATAAAATTTTGAATATTTTATAGTTTTGTCCAGTTGCAATTGAGTTGAACACATTGCCTTGTCCGATCTGAGACCAAGCTCACCACTTTTCTCCCAATTAATTAATTCATCCATATGTTCCATTTGCTTACACCATAATTGAAACTTTACAATTTTACTTTTTTGGTTCATTATTCCCTTGAAAATTCTACTGCCTTGAGGTTTAGGCAAACACCCTTGGTGAGAACCACTTAGCTTGGTTGGCTGCAGGGTTTGACTCGTGGATCTGTGGTCGACATAAGCTTCCAACCACACTCAACAATATATGTGTAATACAAAAATATTCTAAAAGATAATTCTTCAGCTTTTATGACTTTAACCTAAATTGGACTACTTCAACTAAAATAAGTTTATCCATATGAGGTATGCTAAAATATAAATTTGCGTTTAAAAAGTGCAAAATATAGACAAAACATTTTAGTTCTAATCAACAGTTCCACCACATTTTCATAAAGTGGACCCTTAAAACATCTTGCATGAAGGAAAGACTATTCTTTGAACAAAAACACAATTGTAACGCCTGTGGATTGATGAAAGTGAATGTAATGCACTTACCTTACAGTGCTTATATTAATGTTGAAAACCTTGTCATAAGGAGCAGCTGCAATTCAATAAAATGAGGGAGGAAATGATAATGTCAATAACTGATGATGGAATACAGTTCATCAATAAAAGAAGATGATGTGTGAAGAATATAGGCAGGCATCAGTTCATAGCCAAGATAGACCAAAAAAGTAAGATATCCAAACAGCATCATAGTAAGCATAAACAAAAAGTAAGCCATACTTAAAAGTATTACTGATCTTATCAATCCTAATAATGGAGAGATAGATAAGAAAAACAAGTAAGAAATTGCAGTTCCAGAAGGTAACACTCAGGTCATAACGCAACAAAAATAAAATTTGTAGCTTTGAACAATTTGAAGACATTCACAGCATATAAATTTGGTCTCACAAACCATTCCTGACACCTTTTAGCACATAACAAAACCCTGTTTGAAAGCCTGATAAAAATAAATTGGTCAAGCCCTAGCAGAAGCAACATAATTGTACGCTCAATATTAAGCGATGTTAAGCCCATTTTGCTTTGATCCTTGTTACCCCTTAACATGTAGGGGTGACTTGATGATCGATGCCTATGTGATCTTCCATTGCATCCAGCAGTTCCAAAAATGTGATCTATGGTTAGTTACCCATGGATATTTTCCGGAGACACTTTCAGCTTGCTCAGATCACAATGTTATGTGAAAGAGATCAATAGGGACATTCAGTTGACACTAAGGTTATGGCATATGCTATCTAGTTGACTCATGGTAAATGCTTTCTTATGTGTGGACATGACCATGAGGGGTCAATGGTGTTACTCTATAATGGCCCATGAATCTTAGATGGTCATTTCATAGCTAAAGATGCATTGTGGTGTGGTCATAATTCTTTTTTTAGATAAGTGTGTATCCTTGTGTGGCAGGTGTATCACTAGGGATTTAAGTATGTGTGATACTCATTGCACGTCATTTACAATAGTTTACCTACCCATGTTTTATGCCATGTCATTTCACTAGCCCTTTCACCCATTTCCATCATGTCCCCCTTTTGTAATTGACTTATTACATGTCATTTTCCAAGGTCTCTATACTATTCCCATGTTTGAATGGCTAAGCCAAAGTTAAAGGATCAAAGTACTCTAAGCGTAATGCAACTAAATGCTATATGTGTGAGCAATACCCCCTTGCAAAAAAGCCAGGTTCCCTATGTCCCACGTTATCAAAGCCAAATCTAAAGCAAAGGGACTAAAAAATAAAATAAAAAGGGATCACAAAAAAAGGTGCAAGGAAAGGTTAACTCAAGAAAAGGCTCTCCCTTGTAAAGCAAACATAGAAAAAAAATCATGAACCCCTAGCTCCTGAAAGCTAGAGGGTAGACCTATCACTTAGTCACAATTCTATGATGGTCAATTTGCAAACACCCTCTCCCTAGTACCATCTTCACTTCATCACCCTCACTTCACATAGAAACTTGGGAAATGTACATTGCCTTAGCGGTCAAAAGCATGTAAAACAAGGTTAATTATGGCTACACCATGGTAATTCTAAGGTTAATGGGATAATTAGTCAAAAAGATGATTGAGGTAATTAAAAAAGTGCAATTGCTAACCTTTTGATGTTAGTTTTTTACATTATTTGAAGGTATTTTAAAAATTTTCCTTACATATACATTCTTGGGGCTTCCTATGCTAGCGCCCCTAGCAAAATCAAATGACCTAACACTTGGTTTATGTTCTATGGTTGACTAGTAGCCCCACTTCGATGATTCACCCTCATTCTTCATGCACATGTGGGAGGCTTGAGGAACATATGAAAGATCTACTTGGCACGTGTGAGAGAGCCAGCCATCATTTCACAATGTATTGATGGTTTGATGAGTTGGCATGAGGTTTGACCATGTATTGGACCTTTGACACACTTCTTAAAAAGTTTGTTACAAACTTCCTTAGAGCATTCTAGGGTTTTTTACTTCTCTTGAACCTTTGAGACACATGGCATCTACATTGATGAGAGCACTCCACCATTTCAGGATTATTACATTCACTTGTTGCCTCTTCTTGATGGTACATTGCACATTAGAGACCTCACTTAACTAACACATGCCATTCCTTCTTGGAGCACTCGTCATTCATTAATTGATTTGTAGAGAGCAACCCTAGTATGAGGATCTTGGCACATTGTTTCATGCATTATTAATGAGGGTGCTCTCCTATGTAATGGTTGATGGGTCAAAACTCTAGATTTGGACACTTTTATTTATTGTTTGACTAGATCTATTAGAGCCCTCCAACTATTGGAGTTATTATTTCATCCCTTATACATTACTCCAACCTATGTTGCAGGAAACTTGCCCCCCCCCCAATTTCTTGACGGAAACTCGGAAACACGTACCATACGGAAGGGAAACCCGTTTCCAATTGATGGGGACCGTTTCGCGTGTCGAAAACTCGTTTCCTTAAAACAAAAACCCGTTTCCAAATCGAATTTCACTAAAATCCCACATTTCCTTCCACAATCCGCCTAAAACACTTGTTTTTTTAATTTTTTGTGTTTTTGCCTTTTCCAACTAGGGTTTTAGAGGCTTCTGAAATGTTCTTTATGCCTTGGGTTTGTTATAGAATAACACCGATGCCTCCTTTTTTCCATCACGGCTTATCCCCAATGCTCATTGGAAGCTCACGGTCCATTGGCATAACTAACGACGCATTGGCATAGCTCAAGGCTTACGATTTATCATCACGGATCTTTGGATTTAGTGTATACATTATCTTGGGCAGGAGGGCTCATCCTCACGGCTCTTTGGCAGCCCACGCCTCCATTTCCATCTCATGGTGGTGGTGCAAAGGTCACGGTGGAGGCTCAAGAAGTGGACACGATATTGGCAGCTAGTTGGGTTGCTGAATATTGACAGTGTGGTCACAGTGGTGCCATTTTGTTTTGCAGATTGGTGGAGGATGAAGATGAGCCCGAGCATGATGACTATTAGTCTTCGGGGTTCAGCTCATGTTTTCTTTATATTTTCATTGTTCATGTTGATGTAGTATTGTACTTGTAGCCTCATATATAAAGGCTGATTTTGGAATCTGGATATATATGTCTTAGCGGCTTAACCTCATCTTGAAGGTTTTTTTTTGGCTATTTCCACTTGCATTATGGAATCGTTTATGGGAAAAATCACTGTGTTGTTTTTGGATATTACTACTTAGTACTTGCATTATGGAATCACTTATGAAATTATGAGTAAAAATGTTAAATGTGATGTTGAATTTAATCTGTAAATAATTATAATATATATATATATATATATATATATATATATATATATATATGTCGCGTTTCCCCGTTTCCTAAATAGGGTCACGTTTCCAACGCATCCCTGTTTCCCAGTTACGTGCAACTTAGACTCCAACTATTCTAGAGGTGTGCCCCTTCACATTGTAAAGATGGTTAGTGTTTTGGTATTTTGACCATGTCATGATGATTTTTATAATTTGTTTATTGTTGAATTAGTTAGTCTCTCTTCCTATATAAAAGACCCTCCTCTTGCCCATTGGATGTAGCTTGGGTGGTTGAGAGGAATGAATGTTACCCTCCCCACCCAGGTTCAATTCCTTGTAAGTGACGTGTTGAGCCCTTAAATGGGTCTATAAGATGTTCTTGTTGATGAGCCTGCAATGTACAGAAAATTCCCAACCACCCCATGTTCCTTTGCGGATTTCAGGGAGGTATTCGTAGACATAGCAAGCACCGATACTTGCTACCATGAACCACGTGGAAAAAAAGGACCCTCCTCTCATTGTAAAGGTTGCTAAAACTGGGAGAATAAAATTCCTTCTACTATTTGTGTAGCTTTCTTTATGTGTACGAGTGTTGGGTGAATATTGGAGAAGTTAATTGGAGCTGTAAGTGATTGATGTTAACTCTGGAATTCTTCTACAACTACTAAATTTTACATGAGAATATTGGGGTAAACACTTTACTTTTCAAATCAAAGTTTGTTAATTTTATTTACTAGATAGCATAATATTCAGCTCTTGATATATGTTACTTGTAGTAGTATTGATCAGATTTTCTCAGAGGATTTCAGCTCCTAAATCCTCCCTTGAAAAAGAAGAAAAGCATAATTTGGTTATTAAAGACTACGACAAGGGTTTGAACTCTCCTACCCTCTCCTACTCCTTGATCACAAAAAACTTCACATGTTTCCTCAATAACTTCATTGCCCTCTCTTTAACCAATTATGCACTAGTCAAGTGATATTATTCCATCTTTTAGTCATTCTAAAACATTTAAATCCTTTTTCAAGTTCTTTAAATCTAGAAATTAATTTTGACGTTTAACACAAAAGATTCAAGTAAAGTTTTAGAAATTACTCATTTTAAAACTCTTTAATGGGGTTGCATTCTATTTATTTCTTAGTTGTACCATATATGCTAAGTTTTGCTTCATAAAATCAATCTTTAGTGCAGCTTATGGTATATTTTACTTACAAAAATACTTGAGTTGAAATTGCTTCCAAATTTGTTTCAATTTAATCAGCTTTAAGCTCATTTCATTTACATTTAAGTTGGATTAAATTATAATTGTTTTGTGACTTGTCCATTGTGCAACTTACATCATCTTTTGCACTATTTTAACAGTTTTATACAGAATTCAAATCTAGTTCATTCCTACAATGTTTTATAGCATGAATAAATCATTTACACACTTAATCAATAGCCTACAATAGATCTGGAATTTTCTGTTCACCGTTAACTAATACTAACACATTTTTCTTACGTTGATAGTTTGCACAAGTACCTAACTTTATCCTAATCATTTGCACTTCAAATACATGGTTACTTGCTAATTTCTTAAGTCCTTTGCACATAACTTCACTCATCTAAGTTGCTGGAAATTCTCTATGGGAGAAACTTTAAAAATATTAATGTAAGTTCCTCTAGACCAAGCACTCGTCAGCTAGGGTCACATGAAAAAACCCCCCTGACCATGTCAAAACACAACCTGTCCATGAAATTTCAAATTTCTCAACATGCCATGAAATCAGACCCTAATGTTGCTTGCCATATTGGGTACCCAAAAAGCAACGATACTGGAAGTGTCCACCTATTAGACACTCCATTCCAGAAACCACACTCTGAGCATGCTCCCTAAGATGCTCTCGCGATCCTTATAGTAGACGTTGCACTCTCAAAACTGCACTCCGAGCAAGACCACCTAGGGAGTGCACTCCCTATGCTTTTTAGATAATCCATGGACCAGTTCAAAGCGTCTCACTCCCTTAGGCGCTCACAAGACTAAGAGCGCACTCCTCCCACACTCCCTTAAACATTCCCAATGCTCTCCAATTTCTCAAAATGCTCCCCGATTTCTCAAGGTTTTGTGCCTTTCTCTTAAAGGTTAGGGATTCGGTTAAGGATAGATTTTAGGGTAAAGGGTAAACAAAAGCACATTTTCCCTCCATATTTCATCATTACATCCATGATTTCATCTTTGAGAACTTGACCTTGAAATGGGCAGTTTGGGTTTTTCAACTGAGACAAGGTATTTCCACACAAGTCAAACACCTTAAGCAACCACTCACACAAACAAATCGTAGATCGACACACCAATTTTGTATGTGGTTAAAACCATCAAAGAAGAAAGAATCCATGGCCCTCGCCAAATAGTTACTTTAGGCAATATATTGATACAAAAGGAAAAATAATTTACATGAGTTTCCCACAATTGATCATCAAGCAAATGACCCTCCATGCTCTTTGAATAGAGATCATGGACCAATCGGGTGCTAAGCCACAGATCAATAGCCTTTAAGATTAAGGTGAAGATGAACCGTCGAATCACTTTATGTCTAGAACATGTCATGACCATCAGATTACAAAAGTACAAATACATACTAATGCATAATAAAGAAGCACACTTTACCTAAAGATACATTAGTCCAAGTTGTTCTTAACAAGGGGTGTTAGGATATTTAGGCACATAAGAGTAAGTTAAGATCAACTTGGTCTAATGTCTCTTTAGGTAAGTGTGTTTCTTTAGTATGCATTTGTACTTATGTAATCCAAAGGTCACGATATGTTCTAGACATAAAGTTATCTGATGGCTCATCTACACCTCGATCTTAACGGTTATTGATATGTGGTTAAACACTCAATTGGTCCATTATCAAAACCAGTTTGGTTCATACGAAACCAACCAGCCCAACCAGTATTAGCTCTGCAACAATCCAAACCGCCTACCCAAACCGAAAATGGCCAGTTTAGTACCGAACCAACCCTTTTTCACCGAACCGACCGGTTCGTATGGCATCGTACAGCCACGGATGTGGGCCAATAAAATGCAAATAAAAAAACACAAGAAAAATACTCTAATCTAACCTAACCTAATCTAAACAATAATCATTAGTAACAGTAAATGGTAATATTAAATTCTTAAAGTAAAAGGATAGAAAATGAAAGATAAGGAGAATGTCACCAGTCACTTTTCTTAAATTTTTAAGATTATTGTTGTCGCCTTACACACACCTAGGGGGGACAACGCAGTAGAGAACTTCAAGCTGCTCGGTGTGTCCTCGGGGGCAAGTCTCGATTCAAGTACTGTCACCCGCTCCTGACTCCTCTGTTTAGGCCACTCCTAATGGAGCCAAGGGGGGTAGTCACTAAGAAATAGTTGCTAAGGCTCTTGTCTGTTAATGATTGAGTGATCAGAATGTTTGTTAGGAGTTTTAATAAAATCACCAAGTACTACAATATTAAAACATATAGTTCACCAGCATGATAATAGCATTCACAACAATAATGACTTGAAGCAAATGATGATAATATAACCAGTGCCGAAAATGGAGTCGAATGTAATGCTGCTGAAAAGGAAATAATGGTGTGCAGTGTGTCTTGGTTAATTTTATATTTTTAAGCAATGATGAGTGAGTTAAGGGGAAAAGAGGTTCCCAATATACCGTGAGGTACTAGGAATATGTCTGGATTCTGAGAAGAGTGGCTCCGCATGGGAAAATGTGAGCTAGATGGAGTCATGGGGGGGTGTTCAACACTACAGCAACAAGGATAAAGCCTAACTAAACCCCGCGGTCGCTTTCTAGTTGTTCCCACATTCCCTGAAGAATTTGCCGATTATTTCTCAGGCTCGCTACACTAGATTTTCGTAATGTTTTGAGGGAAGTCGCTTTTATTAAAATGAGTTTGCTTAGTTAGATGTGAGAAATCAATTAGTGTGCATTCCTACTTTTGACTATCCCAAAGCTCAGGGCGAACCTGCAAGGGGCAAGAGCATACATCGGAATGGAAAATTGTTTATTCCAATTTGATATTGTAAGACAAGAAAGGTAAAAGTGGTGAGACTAATTACTACGGCAAGGAATATATCTTTTCCCCGAACAAGCAAACTCTTTGGGTAATTCAATAGATCAATGCCGGGTTAGTATTACTTTCCAAAACCAAATAGAAAAACAATGCCTCAATGGAAAAGAACAAAAAATATTATACTACCCCTACGGCAAAGAGTATCTTTTCTCCAATCGAGAGAAATATCTTGGGTAATTCGATAAAGCAATGTCGGATTAGTTCTAAATGAGGAAAGCAAATAAATATTGATTGTGCTATTGTGAAGTAAATCAGACCATAACTAAAATTAATCTAAAGCTTGCAAAAAGTAAACAACCGCATAAAGAGCAATACAGGCTTCCCCCAAATGGGGGAAGGGGGTTGTGGGAGTCGTAATCCCACTTGCTTTTTATTATGATTATTTACAATGCTAAAAACAATCCCACTTGGTCCTTATAAACTTGGATTCAAGGGTTTACAATGCCAGATCTTGAAAATATGAAGAAAGGAGACGCTTGGATCCCTAGATGGCTTAATTCTAGTGAAATTTCACCATAGTTTCTCTCTCTTCTTTTGTTAAACCTACAAAACCAGCAAGCAAACAAAGTTAAAAAAAATGATCGTATGCACAAATGAAAGATGAAAAAAAATCAACCTTTGGTACTTAGAAAAATATTGGAAATTTTGCCTAGATCTAGTAAAATAATAAAGCTTGACAACGTTTTTAGATCTAGCTACTCTAACATAATAAAACAAGTAGATTTGAGGAATAAACTTTCAAAGAACAAGATCTACTTATTTAGCATTTCCAGAACAAAGTAACCGTAGAAGAGAGAAAGTTTAGTTTGAGAAGATAGGAAGAAAACTTCAAGCTCTTGCTTGATCCTTTTGTGAAGACATTTAAAGATCCTGCAAACAATGAAATTAGCTTTAAAATATGTCGAAGAGAAGAGAAGAGACAACTTAGTTCAAATCCTCCTTCGAATCTGTGACCTGCACAACTATGAGAAAATCCTTGCACAAAAATGGATTAGATCTAGTGTGTTTGAAGAAAAGAAATTAAAAGAGCCTCACTACAACTGAGTATAGTTGGCTACTCTCATATCTTTCAAAAGCAAAGCACAACCAAGCAAGTTAACAACCGTAAATGCTTACTCTATGTGTTATAGAAAAACCCTTTAAGCTAGATCTATTAACAACTTTGGCAAAGAAAATCAGAGCAATACAATATCACCTCATAAAAACAACATTCATCCAATGGCACAATGTGGACCTCCAAAGCCTTCAACTTTTATTAATCAAAATAATCACAGTGTGACAATGAGCATAGGTTCCTTGCATCCTCTAAAATGAGGAAGAAAGCCTTGCTTAAATAGGAAAAATGAGAGCAAACCCCAAGGGGAGCAAATTTGTCGAGTGTTGGAGCTTTTTTAGATGATTGGGAGCGAACTAAAGTGAACTAGAGGTGGTAGGCGCCACCTCTCATAAGGTAGGTCACCCCCCCCCCTCTTTCTGTGACATGTATACAACAAGAGGTGAGCTTTTTCATGGATAAATGTGCCCCTCTAAGGAGAAATTCACCCCCTCATGGATTTGATTGGAATCGACTTGATTTGATCTTGATTTCGTCTCCAACTAGCCCCAACATCATCCTTAGTTAACTTGGAACATGTATCGGACAAGTTCCCACTGATTTAGGGATGTGTTTTTTCTCCATATTTTCCCTTTTTCTAATTTTTTATTCACTTTTTACCTTTTTTGAAGAGAATTTCACTTAAGTGATAAATAATCACTTAAAAATTAGGAAGAGTGGGTTTATGGGTTAAGTAGAGGCTCTAGGTCCAAAGACGAGCATCCCCATGCCCAGGTTGGCTCCCTAGGCCCAATTTTATGACCTTTTGAACTTTTACAATTAAAATACACCTTATTGATGATTTTTTTTTAAAACTAAAAATTAAAAAATCCTATGAAAGACTTAGCACATGTCCACAAAACTTTGGGACTATGACTAGCATGGTATAATACATAGACCCTAGGCTTTAATAACCTTTTAAGACATAATCATCAATTTCACCATCCCGACAATGGCCATTTCAATTGATCATCTTCCCATATTCAAATACTCCTTGGATGCGCCTGGTGATCTCTCACCCATGAGTCAGGATTTGAATAGGAGCATCAGAGAGGACATTTACAGGAAGTTCATACAATTTACTTGGACCAATCCTCCGAGTGGACTACGTCTGAAGATGGCATTCTACATTGAGCACTTCTTGGAAGTGGGGGATGGACTCCTCATCCAGCCCTCATACACTTCCCATCATTGGGCACACTCCCTACAAATTCCCTTGGGCCAATTCCACGTGGGTTTCCATCGGCTTCAGATAGAGCCAGATCACCATATAGACAAATCAGACAAGAATTACCAGTTGTGTTATCTTCGTGAGGTCAAGATGTTGATGAAATTGTCATTGATGCCAACATGGTTAATGCCACCACCTTGCTGAAGATGCTATGATGATGTCATGGATTCCTGGGAGAAGGTCTGGCAAACTCTCATGTGATATCTTGATGTATCTTGACCTTAGAGGTCCCTGTGCATGTCTACCGTGGTTGAAGAAGCCCATGATGCTTCTTGTCTGATGAAGAAATGGGTTAATGGTCCTTGTACCCTTGAAGGAATGGTGAAGATAGCGTGGGCATTTGGGGATAAAGGTACCCCTCATGATAATGAAGTCAAACCCTTGATCTTGATGAAAGCTGGTGGTGAATGGTCAAAGGCTTGACCATTTGTATTAAAATAAGAATTAAAAAATTAGAAGTCGGCCCAACATCTGAAGTCGGCTCAAGATTTCCTTTAATATTTTTTATATATATGTCGGCCCAATTTAAAAAATTTCACAAGTCGGCCTCAAGTCAATTTGTGAGAAATGGGTATAAATACCCTCTCAACGTCCTCATTTAAGTGTGAAATTTTTTTGGGGGTAAAGCTCTGAGGCAGCCGCAGTGAATTCGTGGGCTCTGAGATATTTTTTTTGTGTTGAGCATGCGTGGAAATTTTTGTGGAGCAGAAGGAAAAATGCGTGGAAATTTTTGTTGAGCATGCATGGACATTTTTGTGGAGCAGAGAAAAATGCGTGGAAATTTTTGCAGCAGACTTTAAGACTGAGAAATTTTCGGTGGAGGATCCAGATCAGCGAGGAGATGGACAGCTCGATATTACACGCTGCCCCTCTCTTGTGACGTGAAGAATAAAATCTTTTTCTGCAGGAAATACAGGGATTTCTTCACAATCGACTTTTCCTGCACCAGCACAAGTGGTTGTAGAAAATACACCTGTAGGCTCTGGCAGACTACTTTGTAACTGGCCTGAATTTTGGAGGGGATTTAGTCTTGATCACAATCGTGCAGATCTGATATGGAATGAGCGGACGAGACAGGAGCTTAGGGAGGCTCGTCAGGCAAAAGTTCATAATTTATTCTTGGTTTTGAAGTCTCCAAGGCAACGATCTGATCATTAATTGGTAAGATCGATTATAGGTCAGATATTCATCATTTTGGCAGCGATACCCTCCAATCAGCAGCGATTCTCCTTTGGTAAGCAATAAATCCACTCTAGAAGTTGTGATCTGAAGGATAGAGGCTGAAATCAATTGCAAAGTGCTGAGATCTTAATTCCTGGCAGTGTCATACTCTAGTCAAGTGTTGGCATTCAATAGTGGATCAATTCCCTTGGCAAGAGATCATTATCTATTAGGTGGAAAACTATTGTGAGAGACCAATATTAGTAGCAAAGGCAGCAATCTAATATGCCAGACATCATTTCATGAGTTGGAGGTCGTGTTCTTCATTGGGGGAGTCACATCAAGCGTAGAAGGAAATGTTTCACCTTCCTGGCCAGCGTGGAAGCTCTACATGCAATTTCAAATGGTCATCTACCAATTGCAAATCCTGTGGCAGCCAATTGCAGTCACTAATCATCACCTACAGCAGTATTAAATCCATCTTGTGCCTCGCAGAATCCTCACATAGCAGATCTGCAATTTATATTACCAGTATATTCATCTGTAGCTGTTGTCAAAGATTGAAGCCAACAATTGACTGAGGTAGTGGACTGAAAAATAAAATTCAGGCAGCATACACAGCGTTCAAGCCTTTTAAGGCTCTCAATGGTGATCAGCAGTAGCAGCAAGCTATCCTATCTACACGCTGTGATGAGGTAGGGTCATACCAACTTGTCTTGGAGACCTTCGATGGTGAACAAGTCTGAACTTGATTGAGGTATGTTAATGGCTTCTATGTTTTACAGTCTTAATTTTGAAAGATGAGCAGCAAACAATAACCCCATACATGGAGTAAATAGCAACAATCTGAGTTGTGTTTGAGTTTTATCATAAGTCTGAAATTATTCACTGAAGGACAGTATCAGTTAATACATGAACTAAAGTTTGTTCAGTAGTCAAGAATGTACAGTCAAATACATACAATGGCATTCACAAGTTCAGAATTGACTGGGTCTGCATGACTGATGAAGTCTGAGGGTGTGTACAGTAGTGTACAAGCAGTAGTACAGCAATATGTAAAGTGTGATGTGTGAAGTGATAGTATGTGTAAGTGATATGACAGAGAACTGAAATGACTCAGTCAAAATCTGAGCAAGACATGACTGTCTTTGAGGCTTAACTATATGCATATACAAGCTTATAGGTAGCCAAAGGTATTCTTAGTTTTAAAGATCATTGTGAAGGACAAAGGTATGATGAATGACATATCTTAGAGCAGCAGGAAACTTATATATGACCAGACTTGCATGAGCAGTGTATGAGCAAACCTCTCCATGATTGACAACATTAAAAGGATGGTGACAGACACAATTGAGTTGACTGGGCAGTTACAGCCACTGAAGTGGGTTGTGACATATCTAGTGCCATATGCAGAGCAGACTGATATGATGATTCTGACAGCAGCATGATGTATGCATGAATAATGTGCATGATGATGTGAGCAGCAGGGGTGATGAGCCAAGATGATGAGCAGCATTGATGAGCAGAAAAGATGAGCAGAGATAAATGGAGCAGCAGTAAGCAGTGGTACAGCAGAGATGAGCAGTCCTTGATGACTTGGTAGTATTGAAGAGCAGGTGTGTTGCAGCAGTGTTAATCAGCAGTATTGATCAGCAGCAGATTGAAGAGACAAGTGATGAAGTAATGTAATAGTGAGCTTTAATGTAAATGCAACCTTGTCTTGCATTTGAGGTTAGAATACCTCAAACCCTTCTTAGCAGGGTCTAAGAAAACCAGGCAGGGTCCTGGATTGAGAGTAGGTGCTCTATATATCAGTAGGTGCTGATTTTGCCTGACGGTTGTAGCCGGACCAAAATAATATAAAAAGATTACAAATTTATATGGTGTTCTTCTGTGTTATGATTCTTATGAATGAAATGCTTATGCTTTGTGAATGATGTTTATGAAATGATTATGATAGAGTAATGGATTGATGAATTGGTAGCTAACCGTGATAAGCTAAGAAAGGTTTAAAATTTGGCTTCACACTGATTCACCCCCTCCACTCTCAGTGTCAACACAAGACAGTGGAGCACTCCATCTTCCGTTACCCCATCTTCTATGAGATTTATGGACATTTCCATTTTTTGTCCTGGGGGTTACAGACCTGTTATCACATACTTTGTAGTTGGGAGCTGTTGCCGCCTAATTCACACTTTAAGGTGCAGGAAAGTCACAACCTACTATGTGTGTCCTTGGGGGCAAGTGAGAGCTGGGGACCACTGTCACCACAGTCCACAACTCCTCCGTTTAGGCAAGATCCCAACAGAGCCAAGGGGGGTAGTCCCTATGGAAAGACTATGTTCCAGGTTTATTAATAAATTAAAGATTAATTAAAGGGATTGTTTACAGAATGAGGCTAAGACCTTATATAAAACAAGACCAGTGCCTAGATAATGGAGTCAAAAATAAGTTACCACTTTACAAGACTACAAAAAAAAACAATTTAGAGATTTAAGCTATGATTGAACTTATGGCTTAAGTGTTTAACAATGAAATATATGAATAAACCAAATAATTATAAATAATAAGGAAATAAAACATTCAACAATGTACAGATTATCTACCAGTATGGATCATGAACCAGATTTACAATATGGCTAAAAATGCTATAAATGAAAGTTATTAAACCAGCAGTAAATTAAAAGTATGGAAAGAACTTGAGCAGTTAAGCATCTACCACATGACCATTTGCAAGATTGAAAGTAAATAGACGCAACTGCAAAATAAAGTGCTAAAATAAAAAATGTAGTGCGGATTGTTGGAAATAAAGAGTGCTTGAAAATAGAAGATGTTGTAGAACCGGTTTTGAATTGTCTCTTGGTTTATTTTAGTTGATTTTATTAAAGTTGTTCTTCTTGGATTAAGTTTCAGATCCGGTGGTGTGACTACCCCGATCTAGTTCTTCTCAAACCGAAGAGGGATTGCTGTTGCGCTCAATAGGTGGGAGCAAAGCCCACCCCTAGCTCACAGGTCAAACCCCAATGGCCCAGTGCTCACAAGGAGGACGTCGAAGCGCCTAGAGACCCCCTCGGTCTACTACCCCTTGCAGCTTCCGAGTCACTGTTTTTAATCAATTCGAAAATCGCTAGATGGATGCCTATTAAACTAAGACTTCCATTTCCCCTGGTCGTATCTCGGAGTACCCCGGAGGGTGATAACCGAGAAGAGGAGCAGGATGTGAAAAGTTGTTGTTGGTAATTTTTAAAAGTTAGTTTTAATCTTGATGGTTAATATGCAAGGTTTATTTTAAAGTGATCACCAAGATGACTTGGGAAATAAAGTGTTTGATTGTAGTGGGTAAAAATGAATGTTATTCTAATTACCTAAGCCCCCACTTCCCCTGTTTTTCATACCCAACTTGAATTCCCTAAAGGGAGATAACAAGTGGATAGAGGATACACAGGTTTAATGGGTTGTATGATTACTTTAACAGAAAAATAAAATTTGCATAAACGGAAAAACTTAAGGAAATATTAGCCTACTTCCTACTCTACTTCCTACTCTATTTATTATAGATTACAAAAGCTTATAAGCTTTGAAGAATACCCCAAGAGACTCTCTTTGGGGTTTACAATAATCAGAAAAAATATGGAAGAGAGGTGAGGATTGGAAACCCTTTTGTGCCGGTTGAAGTTTAAGGAAATTTTGTGTCCTTTTGGGCAGCAACTCTCCTTTAAACATGCATAACCTGTCAAAAACCAGCGAGCTATTCTTCGCTGGAAATCATAGAAACAACACTAAAACTATTGTTAAAATATTAGCACACGATTTACAAATTTACATAAAAAATATGACAGACAAATATTTTTTTACAACTCTGAGCGCTTTGCGTTCTGATCTCAATCCTTTGAGGTCAGACGAGGGATACCACGATTAAGCTCAAAGTGTAAATAAATATAAGCTGGTATTTATACAATTACAAATTTACAAAAAAAAATTCTGAATGTAAAAGTGACAGTAATATGGTATTTAGAGGGCTGGAAAATGAGTTTCCAGCCACCTAAATGATGTGAAAATAGCAGAAATAAAAGGGCAAACTAATATATAAAAGGTTAAGGCCCTAAAACAAGGGTTATATTCACTAAACAGTGAATAAAACCCAGTTTTAAACAGGCTGAAAGTAGATGGCCGAATTGAAAATATTGCCGAAATGATATTTTTTGGAGAGATCTCCTTGCTTGAATAACCTGCAAATAAATCTATGCCTGCAAAAATATTGTAATCCTAGTGATGAATACCTAACACTTCCTGCAAAACACTTTGAAAGAAATGTTAAATCATTCACAAGAAAGAATAAAAACACTTTCATTCTTTAATTTCTCCACAAAACACTTTGTGGAGAGCTAACTAGCAAAATACAATAAATGCAAACAAGACCAATACAAGGTTACCTTACAAAGATTCGGATCATGAAAGAGCTTGCAGCATAGTATCCCTCCAAAGAAATTTTTATTCAATGGCCCAACTTGGGCAAATCTTCAATACAAAATATAGCAAGAGAATATGAGAGCAAGAAATTCCGGCAGCATAACAATAGCATGAGAGATCATGATCAATGAGGGAGTGAGACCCTCATTAAATAGTTGAGGCAAACCCCAACCTATTGAAGATAAATGGTTGAGATTAGATCTAGATCTAGGGTTTAATCTCACCCACTAGATCTAGGTATTTGGCTTTCTATTCTTCTCCATTAATCTCCACCCTTGGATTAATTTTTAATCAAAGGCCATAATGATTTATCCATGTCTTAACAATATTAACCTTTGGATCTAGGTCTTTGGCTAAAAATCCACCATTAGATGAGCTTTTAGGTTTTGGAAAAAATCAAGTAGGCCCACTTAGGCGCCCTCCTCTAAATATGGCAATTTTCTCCAAGTTTAGCGCTCTTCTTCATAGTGTAAAACGTGGGTTTTAAAAAGAGTGCCCTCACTAAAGTAGCTAGCGCCTTCATGTAAAAACGTGGGCCCTCCTCTAGATTTGGCGTGGAGTCTCCAAGTTTTGGTAGCGCCCTTCCATTATTGATAGCGCTTCCTTCATTGTGATGTGGGGCCATTCCAATTTTAGCGCCTCCTCTAAATACAACGTGGGCCCTCTTCAAAAGATAGCGTGGGCCTCATCTAAAGTATGACGCCTCTTCCAAATAAAACGTGGGCATCCATTGTAGCGCCCTCCAAACCTTGGTTAGCGCTTCCATAATATAGTGGACGTCTCTATCCATGTAGTAGCACCTTCTCCATTATGGTGAGGGTTTTAAAATATGATGTGGTATTCTTTAGCATATAGCGCCCCCATTTATATGGTAGAGGTTTTTTTTATAATGTGACGCCTCCACTTAGATGGTGGTTTGACCACCCATTATAGTTTAGGCTTAGACTTTAGCTAGGCTTTAAACCTTGCTCCAAATAAAATTTAACCTTAGACTTAGGCTAAGATAAAAATTCACCTTAGATTTAATTATTTTCAATTTAATTTTTAAATTTTCCAATTTTGACTTAGGAAAAATTAAAAAATAACTTGAAAAATTAATATCTAGGCCATGGGGGGGGTAAAAAACTTTGGAATAAGTTTTCCTAGGCTTAGGAATCCCCAAACTAACTTACCATGGCATTTCTTAATTTTTTACTTCAAAATCAAAAAATGTGAATTTTAACTTAGGGAATTTAATTAATTCCCTAGGAAAAATAGACCTTGCTTAGACAAAAATGGTCTATCTCCTCAACCACTCATCAGAATGACATGAGACTCGAAGCAGTGGCTTAGGGGGTTTCATAGCAATTAACTTTGCATTCATAGCCCCTATTACAAAATGCCATGCTTGAGCAATTACATTATTATATCAACAACTGGATTAATTAATCACCAAGGGGTGAAATTAATTAACTAGAAAAAATAATTAAAAATACAACAACACAACGAAACTCCGCAAGACTCTACACAGATGCCTAGCATGGTCATGAATTACACTTTGAAGCCTTAGCCACCTCATGGAATTGACTGGTAGAATGCCCGTCACCACTTTGGAGGATTTTGAGTGAAAACCAAACCGATTAAACTCGTTTGTTCAACAAGGTCATTTGGAAAGGGAAAAACACTCGATGAGGGGACTTCCCTAACAACCCGTTCCATGGTGTGGCATCCGTATCATATGACCCACACTAGCGCATAAAATTACATTAATTTTCCCACGCAGGGGAGCGGACATTTCGTTTTACAAAGGGGCAATAGCCCTGCAAAAGTGAAAAATCCTCAGATTTTTCTAAGGTACAATTATGTACAACTTCGTGTACATGGAGTTGCCACCTAGTCGAAATAGGTGGGCAACAGGAGCTACTACTTATTTTGGCAGATTAGTTAGCAGTCATGAACCTAGTCGTTACTCTCGAGACAATTTTCAATAGAGGATATCAGTGGTGGATGCTTTATATGAGCAACTAGATTATTCAGGGGTAGAGCAACAAAGGGGTCACCGTTGTCACTTTGAGCCCTCTCCATCACCTCCCTTGTCATACATTTTGAGCCATGATTCAGTGCAGCAAAGCAGTATACTTGGATTTACCTTTCCTTGCCATTCAAAGATAGCAGTGTCAGCACAGGTGGATTTCTCATTTGTAGTTGAAGGATCAGAGAAGGTATATAGCAAAGGTATCTATGGTTTTCATGGTTTTTATTAATCTATTGACTATGCATGACCTTGTTGTACTCTGGATGATATAGTGGAATTTGTAATTAGTTTCATGTACATCCTTTGTCTCAGTAAATTGCATATGTAAAGTATAGATCAGCTCCCTCTTTCTCAGTTCCCTACTTGACCTTATCCCATTATCGTTCTCATTTATTTGTTTACAAAATCCTTTGACTTGGACATGACTAATGAAGTCGAGGACCTTCTCCTCTATGACCTCTTTGATTGGATGCCCTCTATGTTTTCCCTTAGTGTCTCGGCTCTAAGGTGTGTGACTTTGTCTATAGACCTATTGATCTTTCTCGTCTTATACCTCAGGATGATTGAGTGTAGTTAGGTAGGCTTATGTTACCAGAAGTGTATCCCCCTAGAGTCGAAACAAGTGCCCCCATCCTTGAAATTAGTTAGAGGTTGAAGGGATAAGTACTCCTCCTTTGTATGAGGTCACCCTAATTTCCCATAAAAAGGCATTACTGTTTGAAACTTCGTCGGAGCTATGGACACTCGCTGGCAAAAGAGCTAAGGCCTTGGTAGTACTATGGCCCAAAAGGTTTTCCATGTCTGGTACCTTTTGGTCACTTGCTAACTAAAGGAAACACAAATGCAAAGTGTACTTAAATGATATATCCAAAGAAATGCAAAAGTGAAAGTGAAATGAAAATGCAAAATGCAAGTGAAAGTCAAATGCAATGAAATGCAAAATGTAAATCTATGAAATAAAGGGACGCTTGTTAGAGTTGAAAGGGTGCCTTCCAAGCACTTCATCCATTTATGAGAGACCATGCTGTCCTAGTGTTCGTCACTCCAATTAATGTCACAGAGGCCCCTGAAACCCCTTGTTCTCCAAAGGTAAATTGAGTCTATCCAAAAGTCAACCTTCACTTTAACCAAAACCATGCCTATCTCACTCCATTTCCACCGAGGAAGGCGAGGATTGATCTATGCATTACATTCGTAATTAATTTGAACAAAAGTATGTATGTAGAACTATTGCATTTGTCCAATGTTAGTACTAGCCAATTGTCTTACTTTCGATTATTTTTGGATGATCACCATGTATTGACATAAATTAGCATTTAATCGTTTATCAATATTTATCATGTTGAGTGTTCTAACATCTCTTGCATGCATCATTCTTGATTAGATGCTCATTTTAAGTTTTCGTCAATTTTTTACCATATGTTGACTTTTTGACTAGGCAACGGGTCAAATTGGCAACAGAATTCCACTACAGGTTATCAGTGTTTATATCATTGCCCTTGGAGGTCAAATGGACCCCTCTAAGCATTAGGTGCAAAAGAAAAGGCTTGATTCAATATTTTTATGAAAAGTTGCAGGAAATAATTAGGCCTATTTTTAATTAAAAACTTGGAGTTTGCTTCATAAAGATCATGGTAGATTGGTTGGGGGTGTATCGGTAGTGGATCCTAGTTTTTTTAGGACTCCCAATCCCTCCATGCATTCAAATTTTAGTTTCGAACAAGGAAAGATCCATATATGGGCAAATTGAACATTTATTATGGTTTCCAGCTAATTAATTGAAAATTAAAAGATGATCATGACTTAAGATATAAGACTTGGAACTAATGAATGGCAAAAGGTGATTTGGGTTATGATGTTATGGCCCCCTAGAGGATATTGGCCACTTTTCCTGGCATATTTTTATGTAATCATGTCACCTGCTTCATTCCCCCCATGGGGGCATCTTTCTCCCTAGGAGGGATACTGACTTGTACCTTGAGATAGATGATGATGTAAAAGTGGATTTTGATTGCCTTGGGGTGAATTGAGCCCCCTAGGACATTATTTCATGTGTTTGTCATGTATATCTTTCATTGTATACTAGGCTTAGGAGGTAATTCACCACCCTCACATAGATTTGATCATTCCTATTACCACCCCATTTTGATAGGTTTCTCCAGAGAGCAGCAAGGGAAGATCATGAGTTTTTTTTGCAAATAGGGTGTTGCTTGGATTTGTCTTCAACAAAATACAGTCCTCCACAGCCTGCAGAAACACCACAAAGTAATCAGCATTTTAAAAGTTAGTTGTGGGCAGCAACAGAGGTTAATTTCGCCAAAGTGATGAAGCACGCAGCTGAGTGTACGAGTAGAAGTAATGAATGAACTGGGCAAGTTCATTTTCAATCCAAATTACCAGAGCTTTATTAGCAGCTGCACAAAAATTCTAACTATGTTTCCCTTTCCCACTGTCAGAGGAGATCGATACTGTGACTTCGTCTGATATCAAGAGCTGGTAGTCGAGTCATGGAATTTTTGGAGCGCCTAGCATATCCATGCATCACTTAACATCTTGGCAACCAGCAAAATCGTGGAGCCAGACTCACCCTTTTTTTTACAGTGAAACTCGAGGATTTTGGGGCCCACGATGATGTCGGGTTTGCTGGAGCAAATCCCGTATTATTTGGCAGCTGACTCATTTATGTTTAGGCTATTATCCTGCCATAATAAGTCATATCTCATAATCGATGGATGCCAATTGCTCCACAACTAAAATCAATCCCAAGCTTGGGGTTCAACAAACACACAGCAGAAGTTAAATGGAAGATCGTGAGTTCCCATCCTTGGCACCCCTCGTACCATCCCACATGTTTTTGTTGGAATCACCATCTCATACTACACCAGAAATTGGCGACACCTCCAGGCATGATTTGTTGAGTTTCTAAATGCCTCATGGGTTGCTAGTATTGCCACGTGGATTTCTTTTTAAAAGCATTTGGGTCCACATAACAATCATTTTCATTTTCAGCCGAATGATTGATACTAAAATATTTTTTTTCAAAAACTTGTTTCTTCAAAAATTTGGTGTTCTTTGGATCAACACTTGACCTCACGACTAACAACCGATTTTCACTGTCGAGTAGCTAAGTGGGGGCAGGTTCTATCGTTTTGTAGAGTTTGGAACAACTACACATTTGCATGCTAAGTTTTAGAGAAAGAAACCTTTGGGTGAATCGATGCCCACATGTAACTCAAATCTCAGCAGTCGATTTCACTATTGGTCGCTTCTGTATCCAGCGTTTTGGGGCAGCTTCGATTATGAAAACGCAAATGTGTCACACATATCTCTCGTTTTGATAAACAATAGGAGAACTCGACTCATGTTGGGGGGCATTTGTGGTTTCATAGGTATCCAACCATAAACCAAAGTAGGAATTACATTAATTAAATAAAGTTTGGTCTAGTAGTCATTTGGGGAGAAAAAAGTGGATCTAAGATTCACTTTTATTTTATTATTTTATTTCATTTTTTATTTTTTTATGAGAGCCTTTTTTGGCCTATAAAGAGAATAGTCTCTTTCATTGTAAAGATGGAAAAATTGGGCGTTTCTTTCCCATAACTTAACAGAAAATTCATCAGATCTGATTTTTTGGATGCTTAATTGGGGATTCTTAGAAATGTGTGGCGTGAAATTGTGATGCTTCAATAGCGGTGAACTTTGCTTTGTTTCCTTTCAATGTTTTCACTAGGGATCATATGCGAATGGTACCACCGCATTGGAAGGTGAAAAATCTTAGCAGATGTTAGTTTTTTCCCTTTGTGAGCATGTTTGTACGGGCTTCGATGTTTACACTTAATCTAGGTTGATTGTGTAGTATTGATCCTTTGCATGCACAGCGCGTCTCCTGCAATTAGGAGTGTTACCAACTAAGTTGCACTAAGTTGGATTTCTAAATGAGCCGCCAAAGATGAACAATCACTTGTTCAATTTTCAAGTTTCAGAAGTCCTTGCAAGCTTTCTTAGGCCCTTTTTATTAATTTTTTAACATGTTCATAACCCATGGGGAATTGTAATAAAATGAGTTAGCATGATGACTTTATGTAAAAGGTTTGGCTTCTTAGGACTTATTTATTAATGCATTATTCTAGGGTGTTTTTTTCTTGTTAATTATTTATTGTTTTTAAGCGATAAATAATTTTTGAGTTTTTCACCCAAACCTCCAAAGCTGGAATAATCACCTTATTAATTAAGTCTTAGGAGGTTATTAAAACCTATGTGTCAATATATATTACCATGCTAATCATTATTTTGAGTCATTATGAACATGTCCTAAGTCCCCTATAGGTTTTTTTAATTTCCGTACAGGCTTATTTTTAATAAGTTAATTGTAAAAATGTAAAAAGTCATAAAAGTGTGACTAGGAGGTTGTTTTTGCCATGGGGGTGCTCGTTTTCTAGTTCATAGCACCCACTTAACTCCTAAACCCACTTTTCTAAGTTTTCAAGTAATTATTTAACCCCAAAATTAATAATTACTCGGAAAACCCAAAAAGACCCAAAAAAATGAAATACTAAAAAATTCGACAATTTAAAAAATAAAAGATAATTGCCGAATATGAATATTGTGACTTGGCAAATCATTTTGGCAAGTAGTCGGGCAAGGGGGACAAGTCGGAATTTGTCAATTCAGAGAGTTTTTTGAGTTTGGAACTTTCCTCTCCAAGTGGAGGCACAAAGCCCAAGAGAGATGGAAGTTTGGGTGATGTGGATTCCAAAGTTTTGGAAGTTGCTTCTCCTTTTTCCTTTATCCAACATATTCCAACCTTTCTCCGACCCACAACCAACTCACTTGGAGCTAGAGCATCCTTCAGGAGATGCATTCCCCTCTCCTTGTCGGTTTTCTATTTAAGCAGGAAACCTCTCTTCATTCTTCACAGATGATTTGGGCATTGAACCTATGCTTCTATGATATGTAATATTGATTATTGAGTTAATAAAAGGCTTTGAAGGCTGAAGCTAGTGTGGTCTATGGTGTTTGGATGTGTTTTCATTGGTAATATTGAGGTAACTTGTGGATTTTCGCAAGCTTGTATATGTTCGGGATTTGTTTGCTTTGAAGATAATTGTTTTTCTGATAAGATAGGAAGTAATACTCCTGTAATTTTTTATTATTGTAGAATGTTTATGAATTTATGATTGTAGTTTGATTTCATATTTTTATTGAGCATTCATTATTGGATAAACACCAACATTTAATCCCCATTTGCAAGTTCTGTAGATTTCTTTTACAGGTTACTTAAGTTGGAGTTTTGGATGAGAGTGTGAGCTCTATTTTTACTCCAAGTAACTCTTGAAGAGAGGATTCCATCCCACCAGCAACACTTCGTGGATTTTTGCATGCCTTTCTTTCTCTATATGTCAAGCATGGCGATACCCTTCCATCACAAAACTTCAAGTCTTTTGGTTACTAAGTTCTTTATTTTGCATATTTAAATCTCACTGAAGTATTAGAATATCTTAACTTTCTGATTTACATATGCAAGTTTTAAGTTTTAGATCTTGTTGCCGCCTAATTCACACTTTAAGACACAGGAAAGTCACAACATGCTATGTGTGTCCTTCGGGGCAAGTGAGAGCTGGGGACCACTGTCACCACAGTCCACAACTCCTCCGTTTAGGCAAGATCCCAACAGAGCCAAGGGGGGTAGTCCCTACAGGAAAACTAAGTTCCAGATTTATTAATTAATTACAAATTAATTAAAGGAATCTTTTATTAAGATTGTGAGGCTAAGGTTTTGAGAGATGACAGTCAAACTAATGCAAGATGCAATATTTAAATGATAGTCAATCCTTTTATTTATAACCAGTGCCTAATGGAGTCAGAGAATGCAACTTTCAATGGATGCGAATCTAAGTTAATTATCCACAGATTAAGTTGTCTAACAATGAGATGAATAAACAAATAAATGGTACAATTATAAACAATAATGAACCAAGATATTCAAGCAATATACAGATGATCTAAATTTATCAATATAAACAAATGAACAAGATTTACAAGTTATGGACAAAAGACAGCAGAAGAAAAATGCTTTAAATGAAAAATTATTAAACCAACAGTAAATGAAAAATTGAAAGACTTCAAGTTGAATTACTTGAAGCAGTTAACAAAGGTT
>LPNX010172161.1:471451-505399 GCA_001517045.1 Pseudotsuga menziesii
CCTTGATAAATAAAAATCCATGTAACAAATGCATGGATCAAGGCTATGGAAACTTGAAGGCCCAAAAAGTAATGGTTCTTTAAAAAAGTTATATCTAAAGATTGCTGGCCTCACTTGTATTTGATTTGGATTGTGAGCATTTGTCAAGGTGAATAAGCACCTCTGAACGTAACTTACCCATTTATGAGACACTGCCATCCCCTTTATTATTGCTTGTCCGACATATGCTAGAGTGAGTATCCCCTTTCCATATCCAAACCGTCACAGTATCAAATCGGTAGTCACACTGTAGGCTAGCCTTTTGATTTTTTGGCCTTCACCCTTCACTAGCAAATTGATTACAACTATGAAGTGAGTATGGTCTTGAAAGTCTGGTCTGAGTTATAATTAATTAACGAAACTCTATATATTTGGTTGGTAGATCGCCAGTGAAATGATTACTACTTGTTATAATTATTTTTTGAATGATTTGTAGAGCAAGTCTTTCCAAACACTTGCAACAAATTGATGTTAGCCAGGGTCATTTTATTGATTATTCGATCATTGACAGGTTATTATTTTATCTATTTGCACATATTAGATATTGTACCTGATCATGCAGAGATCTGTAGGGTGTATGAGTATGTGCCTTGATGGATTTGGGCTCCCTAAGTCCAATGAGACGGTTTATTTTCAATTCCAGGTAGTTACAGTGATGACTTGTCTCAGTATACCATTCTGGTGCAGCTTTACCATGCTAAGTGGCCTATCAAAGCAGAAAGATGATTTGATCGGTTCACCTAGGGCATTGTATGAGGGGGTGGTCTAGCCACTTGTTGTTATACCATTATACACACCTCTCAAAGAGCTTGGTCGGCTCAGTTGGACAACGCAGGCACTCCAGGAGGCAGATTTGGCAGGTTCACGTTTCCCGAGGCATATTAAAAATGATAAAAATGGCTACTAAAGAATTCGATTTGAGCTACTGGGGCAAGGAAATGGCATGGGATGAGTTTTGATGATGAGTGTGATGTCTTCCACCCCTTCTCCAGTAGTTTCAGCATTCAGATGGACCCACACCCATCTCTCCGGCATATTTTATGATTTTCTGGAGCTTTTAGAGACTCACGATTTTCCCAAAGAGGCACTATTTTGCACTTAAAATTATATGTTATTTATATTGTGCCATGGGGACACACTAGGGGTGTTAGTTAATACCCCCTGGACCCACCATGAGCTTTATTAATTTTTATTTTTTCATATTGAGTAGGATCCCCTCTCCTAGGGCGATTTGGTCCATTGATATATTATATTATTGTATTGATCCATGTACTTTATGTTGAGCTCATCTCAACCATTGATTAGAACATTTTGATGTTTTAATCTTAGCCATCCATTTGAAAGGTGGTTAGGATTTTAATATCTCTTATTCCTATTTAAAGGAGAGAGTTTCTCATTGTAAAGGGGTCTGTTATCACATATATAGTAGCCAGGCTACCATATTCTATTTTTCAGACACAGTACATTTTTTCAGCTAGATCTCTTACATATGAGATGCTGAGATGAGCAGTTTTGACGGATCATTATTGTATTAGTGGACTATTGTACTCTCCCATGTCAGGACTGAGTCTCAGGACACTCAGATTTGAGGACTGATGTAGCCATTTAGTCATTACAGAGCAGTTATTGATGCCCAATTTTATATTAGTGCTTTCTCATTGGACAGATGATGTTTCAGATGGATCATATGCATGATTATGACTTAGCTTTTTATATTGTGTTATGGTTATCATTGCTCTTATACTCATTTTGGTGACATGTATTAACATGTGGTGTCATGATTTGGTGGTCATAATTATATGGACTTGGATGTATTTGTATTTATGTATTGATGTCCCTACTCTGACTTTGAAGTTCCTGATCTATACTCATTGGTTTTACCCTCCCTAGGGAGAATAGAGGTAGTCATTCCCACCATTGTTTTGGCTTGCTAGTGTTGGCTTCATCATTCACTATCTCCACCCATCCATTACCTTCCAGTTTAGTTTTCAACCCGACTGACTTCTTGACTTATGGCATGGAAAACCTTTTCCCCCGCTAGAACCTTTGTTGGACAAGCATCCCTGTTTATATTGTGTGTCAGCTCTGAGTTGGTGACAAAACTTGCATTTGGTGAGTTGGATTGTATGCCTAAATCATTCTGGCTGGTTGTCCCAATGTTTGGCACTGTGCAGAACTCCCACTGGTCACTTGAGATGTTGTTGGCTAAAACTGAAAGCTCATGTACTAGTTATATTGGAGATATTATATATGCGCCCATGGAAAATGAAAATGTTAAACTATGTTTCTTAACATATGTAAAAAGGGCAAGAGCAATGAAATGCTAAAATACCCCTTGAAGGGTATAAGAAAAGGTCCAAAAAAGCAATGGTTAAAAATATGCTATATCCAAATATTGCTAACCTTATAAATATAAATATGTCCCGGATGAAAGCTGCAATTAGCTGTACTTTTAAGCACTGGTGAAGTCCCAAAGGGTCATTTATGCCAAAAAGGCCATGGAAATAAAATTGATGGTCCTAATGAACTTGGATCTAATCTGATGTAGACATGATGCCTAAGTTGAATAAGCACTCTCTAAACAACTCAACCATTTGTGAGGCACTGCCATGCCTTGTGTTGTTGTTTGTCCGGCATTGGTTATAGTGAGTATTCCCTTTCCATATCCAAAGTGTCATGATGTTAAATAGGAAGTCATCCTTTGCCTTAGCCTTGTCAATTTCATCCTTCACCCTTCACTAGCAAATTGGCTACAACTATGAAATGAGTATAGTCCTGAAAGTCTAGTCTGAGTAATAATAAATAAAGCCTTATATATGTATTGGTTGATGTACCGCCAGTGAAATGACTGCTACTTGTTGTGATTGTTGCTTGAATGAGTTGTAGAGCATGCCTTAGCCTTTTAACACTTGCATCAGATGGATGATAGTCTAAGTTATTATTGGTGTCTGATCATTTACAGATGGTTATATTGTTTATTGGATATGGTTGATAATCAGATAGAGACCTGTGAGGGGTATGAGTATACACCCTAGATTGGTTTGGACTCTCTGAGTCTAATAAGACAGTTTATTTCCAGTTCTGGGCACTTGCAGATATGATCAAGCTCATTTTACCTTTCTGATGCAGTTTTTCTTCACAGGTTGATATGTCTGAGCAGGGAGATGTTTCACTTGGATCTCCTAGGGCGTTGTATGGGCATAAGGGGTGCAGCCACTTGTTTGTACCATAGTACCCCCATCCCAGAGATCTTGGTGGGCTCAATTTGACAACGCAGGCACCCTCGGAGGCTGTTTTGGCAGGTTCATGTTTCCCAAGGCAGATTAAAAAATGATTTAATGTCTATTGAAGAAATCGATTTGGGCTACTGAGGCAAGGAAATGACATGGGATGAGTCATAATGATGAGAGTGATGTCCTCCACACCTTCTCCAGCAGTTGCAGCACCTGATTGGGCCCACACCTATTTTTGGGCATTTTTATATTATTTTCTGGAGTTTCTAGGAGGCTCACAATTTCCTCAAGGAGGCACAAAGTCAAAGAATTAAAATATTATTTTATTTTATTGTGCCATGGGGACACCCAAAGGGAGTTAGTCAACACTCCTTGGACCCACCATGTGCTTTAGTTATTTCTTGTTGAGTGGGGTACCCTCTTTATGGGTGATTTAGTCCATTTTGGTACTTTATGGTTATATTGATCCATGTATTGTATGTTGAGCTCATCTCAACCATTGATTAGAACATTTTATCTTTTAATCTTAGCCACTCGTTTTGAAAGTGATTAGGATTCGGTTATGATTGCGGTTCTCTCATTTCTATTTAAAGGAGAGAGCTTCTCATTTGTAAGGGGTCTTTGGCTCTTAGATCTGAATAATAGAAAGATTTTCTGTGGATATTTTCTGGATCTGCTTTGCATCTGATGTTCTCAAATGGTGATTGGATAGTCTTCTGCTTCCTAGCATTATGGAAATTCATGTGAAATCTATATTTTTTCTGCTATCATTGTCTTGTCTACAGGAGGGTGTTTTGGATGGAACTTTTTTGCAGGGGGACCTCAATTTATTCGGTTATCTTCGTCTTGGATTAGGGGGTTTTCATTAGTGTCATTGTGATCTATGATTACTTCTTTTTACTTTCCTATAGCATTTGGTTTCTTTACCTTGTCTTAGCAAATCTGATATTGTTGATGTTTGCTCATGCAGGGTAGGGGGCGCATTGGTGGCTTGGGGCTTACATCTGTCATAGAAATCACGTGGATCTTCCAGAATTGATCGGGATAGCAAGGATAATCGCTATTAAGGCTTCTACAAGCATTTGCAGGTATGATTTAGCAGGTAATTCTCTTCTCTTTAGCAGATCTCAATCCATTGTACCTGTTTTCTTTCCATTTTTCTGAAAATCCTTAAAATACTAAAAAACTCCTAAAAAATACTAAATCTGCGAACCGTCTGATCTTTGGCCAAACCACTGCTAGGTTTCATAGATCAGGCCTCCCCCCCACTAAATCTACTGCAACGCTGGTCAAATCCCTGCTAGTTTGACCTAGATCTGAATTTTGGTCTGAAAACTGCATAGCACCCCCACTGAAAATTTGACCTGCTAGGGTTTTGACTTTTTCAGATTTCTAACTTCATAGACTGATAGATTGGGTCTCACACAGTCCAAATCACCCCCAACGTTGTCCAGATTCATGACAGTGTTACCTAGATCTGAGTTTTAGACTAAAAACAACCCTAGCGCCATCACTGAAAAACTGGACCTTTCCGAAGTTTACTGTTTCCGAAATCTGATAGGCTAGGCTAATAGATCAGGTCCTGAGCACTCTAGAACACGACTAATTATGAGCTAGATTCAGCCTCCTTGCCCTAGATCTGAAGAAATCAGTTTTTCACCCTCTCAATCTCTATCATCAACTTTGACTTTTTCAAGATTTGACTTTTTCCAAATTTCCCTGAACCAAGTTTGTAGATCAGCCTCTCCTGGTCCCATTTCACCTTCAACGCTGAGCTGGTTTTCTGCTAGTGGCCTCAGATCTACAGATCTATCTCCTCCAACCCTAGCGCTAGACTTCTTTGACTAAATTTCTGCCCAAACTGAGCCATCCAGACCAAAACACTTATCTGGGTCCACAGATCAGGGTCTACCCTAGGTGGGTTCACCTCAACGCTGGATGTATACTGACTCCATTACCCAATGCATGAAAGGCACTAATCTCCCATCCTTAGCACTAGCTCTAAATTGACCTTTTCCCCTTGAAATTGGTTGTTCCTTGATGACTCAGACAATCACACCTGTTCACCTTTTTCATTGAGTCTGTCAACTAGGTACTAGACAGTCCCGACTATTTTCCTGCCCATCTTGCCTCGGTTACGCTTCCCAAGGCAGATATCATCTTCTTTAGTTGCTAGTACCAAAACCCTAGATCTAACCATTTCCCCCAAAGGTCATCCTATTACTGCTTTGGATCAGCCAATATACTGCTGAAGTCCTAATCCATCTACTGAATCCTATTGTAGATCTAGAGTTTCTGAACACCTTACACCCTACGTACCTCAAAGTTTGTTTTGATCTGATCTGGTGTCTAGGTTTGATCTCTCCTATCGGGAGCGGATCTAGGTCTCCCCATTGTTGTCTTGGACTCAAACAACATAAAGCGAAGATTGCCTTGATTGGCGTGACAACCATCTCTTTGGGAGTCTAGGCAGTCTGGGTTCCACCTCCTTAGGTGCTTGTTCCTCTACCATCCATCCTGGATCCATCTTGCACAGGCAACTACAACGTTGGTGATAACAAGGTCTTTGGCTCTTGGAATCTTGATAATAGAAAAACTCTTATGTGGAAATTCTTGGGTCTCCTTTGCATCTGGTGTTTTTTGATGGTGATTGGAAAGTCTATTGCTTCCTACATTTGGGTATTTGTGGTAAGATCTATATTTTTCGTGGAAGATTTGTTTTGTCTACAGAAGGGTGACTTCACTTGGGCGTTTTTGCAGGGCTTCCTCAACTCGCTTGATGGGAATCGCTTGTATCAAGGGGTTATCATTAGTATCATTGTGATCTATGGTTTCATCTTGTTATTTTTCTGTAGCATTTGTCCATTTTTCTTGATGCATCAAATCTGATATGGTTGACGTTTGTTGTGCAGGAGGGAAGGTGCATTGACTTCCTTCAACGAAACGATTTGCATAGAGTCTTCATCCAAATCTTCTCAAATTGATCGGGACGACATAGATCATCATCATCAAGGCATCCACAAGGTTATCCAAGTAAGATCCATAGGTTAGTTCTTCTTTTCTTGGTTCCAATCCATTGGCACCTTTATTTTACCTTCAAAACCCTAACTTAAAATAATCAAAAATTTATATGGATCAAACCGCTTGATCTTTTGGCAAACCATTTCTGGGTATTGTAGATCAGGTCAAACCCTAAGTGGGTCCTCCTAGGTGTCGAGCTTAGGTGACTCCATTGGGCCCAATTCCCAAGACACTGATCTCTTGACCCTAGTGCAACCTTCATTTAGCCAATTTTTTCTTCGTTTTGATCCTATCCCTGAGGCTTGGGTACTTTGACACTGTCATACCTTTCATCAAGTCTATCCACCGGTACTAGATAGCCTAAATCTGGTTCTTAACCTCCCTGCATTGGACACGGTTCCCAAGGCAATGGATATTTTCATCATTTCTTAGTACCTTGATTCTAGATCTAGTAGTAAAACTCATAAGTCACTTGTATTTAAACCTTGGATCAATTTCATACCTCATAAACCTCTTGATCCATCCCATAACTCACCTTGTGACTTCATCCATAGATCTAGGGTTTATTTCACCTTACACCTTATGTACTTCATCTCCCATTGATTTGATCTGGTGTCTTGGTTTGGTCTCTCATGTCAGGAGTAGATCTAGGTCTCCCCCGTTGTTCTCTGGGGCTAAGATAACATCTAGTGAAGATTGCCTCGATTGGCATAACAACCATCCATTTAGGAGTTGAGGCTGTCTTGGTTTCACCTCCTTGGTTGCCCATCCCTCTACCATCCATTTTGGATCCATCTCATAGCGGCAACTACAAGACTGGTGATAACATCAACTAACAATCAAAAAACGATCAATAACACTTGAATCAAAATAAAATCTTCTTGTCCTGAATAATTCTGCTAATAAATATGAAAAACTAACAAGCAAAACATGACCTAATAACTTGAAAAAATGCAAGGAAAATGATGCAAAAATTTCTCAAACTACTAGCCACACAATCCAACACAATTCTAGACTAACAAACACTAAAGTTTCTCTCTATTTCTGCGTTAAAAATAAAATTACAGCAAGCTAGTCTTGTTGTAATTTAAGAAAAATTGAATTAAAGTGATATAAAAATGCCTAATTATATGCCTAGAATACCTGAGATGCACAATTTTCAATGTAGATATGATAGTCTGCTTTTATATGAGAAATCAAGAATTAAACTTTAGTAAACCAATAACTTTGAGTCAAAGAGATAAAAGAGGAGAAAGTGAATTGGGAGAAAGATAATCCAAGACCTATTCACTCAAAGCTTGTCAAGATTAAGATCAATAACACATAAGCCTAAGGAAATAGAAAGAAAGTGAATCAAGTAGAAGATAATCCAAAGCCTATTCACTCAAACCCTATCAATAATAAGATCGATAACACATGAAAGCCCAAGAAAATAGAATTTTTATGTAGGGTTCACACATAAAGAAGCTATAGTAGTCACCAAGAAAATTGTCTTTATTATCAAAAGTTGTAGAATAAACAAAATTCTGACAAGTTTGAAGGAACAAATCAACCCTGCTGAATGGGACAGAACTAGTCACAAACCAATAGAACCAATCACCACCACAGATGCTCCACATTAGCAATCAATCTAAATCGCTCTAGGAAAAAGAAGCAAAAGAAAAGGGGAAAAGCACTAGATCATCAGTTCAAGATCTTACAAAATAAAGTCATATCTTCCTCCTCTATGCTGTGTATAATATATAGAAGAAAGAAAAAATAAGAATAGGTTAAAAAGAAAATAGAAGGGAGGTAAACTCCAAATATAGCACTCCTTTGTTTTGTGAAAATATCATGTGTATGAAAAAAATACCTCTCCAAAATATCACACTCCTTCCAAAATAACCACCCATAAGAGAAACTACACTTGTATATGGCTAATTTTTTCTTTTAATGCACTTTTTTCATGCCTAAAATAGACCCTACGAATTTCCCAAAGAGAAAATCCCCTTAAAATTAAGCCTTAAATAATAGGATAAGTGAGGATTCAAAATAGTATGATGAGCTATGCTAATTTTAGGAAAAAGAAACTTTAAAATAAACAATGTAAGCTCCTCTAGGCCAAGCACTCTTAAGCTAATATGACATGAAAAGACCCTCTTGACAATGCCAAAATGCAACCAATCACTAAACTTTCAAAGTTCTCATAATGACCTGAAATGAGAGCTTGATGTTGCTTCCCATACTAGGTACCCAAAAGTTCAATGACACCACTAAAAATAGCTCGTACTTGAAATCCAATGAAACTCAACCCATAGGCAAATCCTCCAACTAGGTTCTCAAAGAGTCAAATATGAAATCATATCAGCTATCAGACCACTCTCCAAAAATTGTGAAAAATACTAGCTGCTAATATAACAAAAATTGCTAAACAAAAATTCTCATATTTTCCTAATATCAGAACCCGATGCATATCTCCCCAAAGGTTCAGACCATATAAAAGATCACACTGCAAACTCACCTGATCACGTCCTTCAGGGGTCTTTGATCTCCCAATCTGCGTCGAATCTATAAGTATGGGGCACCTGTTGTCACTACATCACTTGTCCATATGTACCTAGATGTGTCCTATGCGCATACTTGTGTAAAAAACAACATGCCCAAACTCTATCAAACCATCAATCTCTAAATAATAAAGACATCTGACCATGTGCCAAGTCTAAAGGGCACTTAACAAATCGTCAATGCTATGTAAGTGGACAAACAAACCAATCCATTCCGTAATATAATTCTTATCACATTATTAGTAGCTTGGAGATACTATCATTTTCGTCAAGCAGATGTCACTACCAAGCCAGTCCTTTACATTGAGATGAGTTTTATGAGATATGATGATCGGTGGTTGGTATATACAGAGGCAGCTAGACTACTTGGAGCAGCAATATCACAGTTACCCTTGTCATTTCCGAGTCCTCTTCATGACATCCTGTGGGATTACTTGTTAATGCCCTGGTTCACTTTAGCAAAGCAGCAAGAGCAGCTAGATATTGATTCTTTCTACCTTGCCATGCAATGTCAGAGTGATTGCAAATTAAAACGTAAATGACTGAGCAGGTATATGACAGATGTTTGGTAGATGTGAGTAGGTTGAGTAGCGTTTGCATTGGTGATCATATTTTCAATAGGACTGATGCTTGAAGTGGTTAACTGGTTTTGGTGGTATAGTTCTCGGTATATGCTCATTAGTAGGATTAAACTCTATGTACAACTTAGATCATTTACCAGTTTCTTCAGCACCGTTATCACTTGTCCTTCCATCCATCCGTAGCTCCGTTTAAAAATTCAATCTCCCTTGACTTGGACATGACTTGTGAACCTAAAGACATTCCCCACTGTGACCTCTTTGTGTGGACAAGCCCCCATGTTTGCTTGTGTCTCAGCTCTGAAGTGTGTGGCTTTGCTTTCAACCCTGTTGATCTCTTTCGTCTTGTAGCTCAGGATGTTTGAGTGAAGTCAAGTTGGTAAGTCTAGTCACTGGAAGTGTACCCCCTAGAATCGAATCGAAGCAAGTATTCCTAATTTTTGAAATGTGAAATGAAAATAGTTAGTGGCTTAAAGGGTAAGCACTCATCCTTTGTATTATGTAAGGCTTATTTGCCTGTAAAAAGGCATTATTGTGGTAACTTCATCAGGGCTATGGATGCTCACTGGCAAGGGAGAGTAACACCATGGTAGTATCGGAGCCCGCAAGGCTTTCCAGGTCCGATACCTTTTAGTCATGAAGCTAATCAAATGCAAAATGTGCTTAAATGCTATATCTAAAAGAACGCAAGTATGAAAGGTAAAATCAAATGTCAATGTGCAAATGCAAAGTGAAATCTAAAGGATGCTTGTTAGAGTCTGTGGGATGCCTTCTAAGCACTTCACCCATTTGTGAGACACCTCCTTCTCCTAGTGTTTGTCTATCCAACATATGTCACCTTGGTTCCCCTAATTTGCTTGATTCTAAAGGTGCATTAAGTCCATCCAAAACTCAAACTCTCACTTGACCAAGCCTTGATTGATTCCATGTCACCCAAGATAGTGAGGAGTGACCTATGTTGTACATCTACGATTAATATGAACTTAAGTATATACTTTGAACTTCACTTTAGCTATGCAACTACATTGAGTTGGAAGTCTTGCTTATGTGTTCTATACTTTGATCACCATTGTTGAATATTACTAATGACTTTAGTGTGCTCTAGAGACACTTAAGAAAGGTTGCTAATACCTCTTGCATACAGAGACTTTCAGATTTGTGCACAGTTTGGTTTTTTATCAGTTTTGACCAGGTCAACTCTCTTGACTTGGTCAACGGTCAAGGCCTGTAGCCGATTTCACTACAAGAGTTCGATTTGATTATCTTAGTGCCTATGGAGGCTAACCAGATTATGCCATGCCTCAGTTTATAAAAATTTGCTCATTATCATGGTTTTTATAAATACAACAGGCAAATTTTTAATTATAAAAGATGGAAATTATTCACAGATTCTATTATAGGTTGTTCCATGGTGTATTGGTAATGAATTCTAGTGGATTTAGCATTTCTGGGTTCATTGGTGCAGTCAAAAGATTATTTTGGGCAAAGAAAGAATCACTTTTGTGCATATTAATGATTTACAAAGTATTTCAGCTAGTTAATTATAAATGATCAAATTGACCATGGCATGGCAAGTAGAACGAAGGACTAATGAATGGAAAAGTTATGACTTGGGTATTATCAGTTTTACTCCAGAGATGTTCCCGGCACACTTTCAAATGGTTCCAGTCATCAGTTGGCATTGTGAGTCATGTTCCTCTCCTCCAAGCAATTCGCACTTCCTAGGGAGCGTGACTTTTTGGATGATGTACCTCATCTTTATGTTATGTACCATGTGGAAAAGTATTATGAAATCCCTAGGAGCCAAGTTGCAGCCCCTAGGTGACGTTAGTTCTGTTTTATCGTTGTATATCGTGTATTTGGGTGTTAGAAGCAACTCGCCCCCTCTCACATGTCTAGTTGATCTATCTGAGTGAGGGATTATAATCTCCGCCATTGATTATCATCATTGTATCTTTTAATCTCAACCATCAATTACAAAGTTGGTTAGGGATTTGGTCTCTCTCAAAACTATTTTAGAGAGGAAACCACTCATTGTAAAGGAACTTTGGCTATTGAGAGAAATATAATAAAAAACTATTTTGGCTCTTTGCTTTGGATTTCTTATGGTGATGAGTTTCTCTTTCTTGCCAAGCTCCTGCTACCACTAGATCCAGCATTCTTTCTGGGCAAATATTTTTGTAATTTTGTCTTGATAGGATGGCAAATTTGTCCAATGTGATATGGGGAGGGGACTCTCTCTCTCACTTGGGCGACTTTGCTTCAGGGGGTTTACTTGCATCTTGGATATCTATTGCTCTTTGCTATTTATCTGTTGTTATCATTCTCTATTCTTGACAATTCAATAGCTTTGTTGATTTCATTTAGATAATTGTTATTGCATATGCCAACGATTGTCTTCATGTTCTTGGCAACGCGCCCCTCTTGGATCCAAATGATTGTTCTGGAAGTGAAAGGTTGGGTCTGTAAATTTTCCTTTAATATTCAAACTAGGGCTAAACAATGCATGCAAATCTCTACTGATAACCACACATGAATATCTTTTACAGTATGCAGCGGAATATAAAACTGAGAAATAACTCACAACATCACAGCATAAAAATGACACAGTTATTTTGGGTATGGAAATCCCCGAAAAAACCCAAGATGGGAAAACCGATGCAGCAGTCAAATATAAATTTTATTATGAGAAAATATGGACCGTTTACAATACTGCAAATTCACCCAAACCTAGCGAATGCAGTTACACGGCAGAATCACTAGGCAAAACCCCAGCTAAACCTCAGCTCCCTCCTGCATGAGTGTATGGCCCAGCTCTACGAAGTTTGGTGATCCTATTGCTCGCTGCTCCGTCTTCCCAGCTAAAATCCTATGTCTGACTTTCTCTCCTTGTCTGTATCTTGTCTCTGTCGGAATACAAATGTGTGTGTCCTCTCAACCAATTGATCTCTCTTTTATAACTTTCGGTAAAGTGAAAAGCCTAAATTCACTTTCACTTTAACTAGTGTTTCACAAAAGTTAATTTAGATAACTTTAATTTATTTTCCAAAGTAAACTTAGGGAAAGTAAATTAAATACAACTGGTTTCCTAAATTAAGTCTTTTGCATGCAAGAACACATGCATGCAGGAAGACCTTCCTTGTTGCTGCTAGTTTAACACTCCCTCTCAACGAGGAAGGGATTCGATAGCAACCCCAACTTATCCCTGAACTTCACAAAACTCTGTCTGCAAAGTGCCTTGGTTAAAATGTCCGCCACCTACTCATCTGTCTGTATGTGCTCCAACCGAATGGTTCCTATTTGAACACAATCTCTCAAGAAGTGGTATTTGATGTCTATGTGTTTGCTCCAGTCATGGAACACTGGATTCACAGATAGCCTGATACCACTCTGATTATCATAGTGAACTACTGTAACCTCTAGCTCACACTCGAACAACCCTGCAAGTAACTTCCTCAACCACATACCCTCACAAGAAGCCATGTTGGCTACCATGTACTCAGCCTCTGCCGAGCTTAATGCAACTGACTTCTACTTCCTACTGAACCAAGAGAGGACTCCTGACCCAATGTTGAAACAGCAACCTGAAGTACTCTTTCGATCCTCTACACATCCTGCCCAGTCAGCATCTGTGAAACCTGCTAACTGTATACTCCCCTTGCGCTCATAAACTAATCCATGCTGCACTATACCTCTAATGTAGCGAAGTATATACTTCGCAGCTGTCCAATGCACTCTCCGAGGGTCCACCATGGACTGACTCAAAGAGTTGACTACAAAGTTGATGTCTGGTTGACTGTTGACCAAATACATAAGCGGTCCCATAAGCTGACGATACAAGCTAGGATCAAATCCGTCCGATCCTGATGCATCAATCTTCCTCCAGTTGGAAACTAGAGGTATGGCCATAGGCTTGCAGTCCTCCATCCTGAATCTCTTCAAGATCTCTATTGCATACTTCCCCTGTCCAATGAAGAAGCATCCATCTCTCTGCCAAACCTCCAAGTCCAGAAATTAATGCATCAGCCCAAGGTCTTTCATCTCAAACTCCACTGCAAGGTTAGACTTGTAGTCTCCAATCAACTTCTCATCTCCTGTCAAAAAGAG
This sequence comes from Pseudotsuga menziesii, assembly GCA_001517045.1. Lineage (NCBI taxonomy): Eukaryota > Viridiplantae > Streptophyta > Pinopsida > Pinales > Pinaceae > Pseudotsuga > Pseudotsuga menziesii. The sequence goes on from LPNX010172161.1 coordinate 484,973, forward strand.
ATCATCCACATATAAGACTAGTAAGAGGGGCACCTCACCTATCAAGAAGTACAGGTTGTGGTCAGCCTCACTGCGTTGAAATCCCATCTCCCGTAGATAGTTGTCAATCCTCGAGTACCATGCTCGAGGTGCTTGCTTGATCCCATAAAGGGCTTGATGCAGTCTGCATACATGTGTCTCCTTGTTCTCCACATCAAACCCCTCTGCCTGCTCAATAAACACCTCCTCCTCTATCACTCTGTTGAGGAAGGCAGTATTAACGTCCATCTGATGGACACGCCAACCCATCTCAGCAACTACTGAGATAATGGTCCGAATGGAAGAATACCTGGCAACAAGGGCGAAGGTCTCCTCATAATCAATACCATCCTTCTCTGAAAACCCCTTTGCCACGAAGCGTTCTTTGTACTTCTCCACACTTCCATCTGTCGCATGCTTCACATTGTAGACCCATCTCGATCATGTTGTCACCAACCTTGTAGTTGCCTATGTGAGATGGATCCAGAATGGATGGTAAAGGGACAAGCAACTAAGGAGGTGGAACCAAGATTGCCTCGACTCCCAAATGGATGGTTGTCACACCAATCGAGGCAGTCTTCGCTTTATGTTATCCAAGCCCAAGACAACAAAGGGGGAGACCTGGATCTACTGCCGATAGGAGAGCTCAGACCTAGACACCATATCAGATCAAATAGACTTGAGGTACGTAAGGTGTAAGGTAATGGGAACCCTAGATCAATGGAGGGTGTCACTAAGTGAACCAAGGCTTTGGATTTGGGCTTTGGAAGTGTGAGGTTTGATCCAAGGTTGGGACACAAGTGACCTATAAGGTGAATACTAGATCTGGGATTGGGGTACTAGCAATAGATGAAGGTATTTACTGCCTTGGGAAACATAACCAATGAAGGGAGGGCAAGGACAGGATTGGGGCTATCTAGTATCGATGGATAGACTCGATGGAATGGTATAACAATGTCACGATACCCAAGTCACCAAGAAAAATCAGATTTCAAGAAAAAGAGGCCGAAGAGGGGGTAGCGCTAGGGTTGGAAATCAATGCCTATCAAATCCAGGGAAATGGAGTCACTATCTGCCCAGCACTGGAGGAAACCCACCTAGGAAATAGCCCAATCTATAAACCCAAAAAGGTATTTGGCCCAAAAAGTCAGATCACAGGAAAAACCAGCAGCAGAATGTCTAGCGCTAGGGTTTGGGAGGTCAATTTCTTAGATTTAGGGCAACCTGTCAACTTCTAGCTCAGCATTGAAGGTGATTTGGTGGGAGAATGACCCAATCTACAAACCCACGAAGGTATTTTGCCGAAAAAATCATATCACAGAAAAAGTCAAAAAAATGGTGGATAGCTCTAGGGTTTAGGAGGTCAGTTTCTCAAATCTAGGGCAAACCAGCCACTTTCAGATCAACGTTGAGGGTGATATGGTTAGGGGATGACTCGATCTACAAAACCCAGCAGTGGTTTGGCTCAAGATCAAGCAGTCTGTTTTTTATTATTTTTGGTTTCTCTTATTATAGAATTTTCAGTGTAAAATGAAGAAAAGCAGAGGCCAGTGGATTGAGATCTGGAAGAAAGGGACTAACCTGTAGATCTTACCTGGAAAACCTTGTAGATGCCTTGATGATGATGATCCCTACTATCCCAATCAATTTGAGAAGCTTTGAGCGAGTTATATGTCCAACGTTTTGCCCCAAGGAGTCAATGCGCCCTCTCTCCTGCACAACAGACGTCAACCATATCAGATTTGCTGCAACATGGGAAAAAAAATAGATGCTACAAAAAATAGCAATAAGAAATCATAGATCGCAATGACATTAATGAAAACCCCTTGACAAAAACAAAGACAATCCAAGCGAGTTGAAGTCCCCCTGCAAAAACGCCCAAGCTAAAGTCGCCCTCCTGTAGACAAGGCAAAGATTTCCGAAAAAGATATAGATCACACAACAATTTCTCAAATGCTAGGAAGCAAAAGACTTTCCAATCACCATCTAAGAACACCAGATGCAAAGGAGATCCAAGAATATCCATAAGAAAAGTTTTTCTATTATTCAGATCCAAGAGCCAAAGACCCCTTACAAATGAGAAGCTCTCTCCTTTAAATAGGAACGAAAGAACCAAAATCCTAACCACTTTTCAAATGAGTGGCTAAGATTAAAAGATACAAATGTTTAATCAATGGTTGAGATGAGCTCAACATACAATACATAGATCAATATAACAATATAATATAAAAGTGGACTAAATCACCCAAAGAGAGAGGACCCCACTCAACAGGAAATAAATGAATCACATGGTGGGTCCATGGAGTGTTAACTAACTCCCTCTGGGTGTGCCTATGGCACAATAAAAATAATATATTTTTTAAACTGTGAAATTGTGCCTCCATGAGGAAATCATGAGCCTCCCAAAAGCTCCAGAAAATGCCCGAAAAAATAGGTGTGGGCCCAACCAGGTGCTGCAACTGTTCGAGAAGGTGCGAAGGACATCACTCTCATCATCATGACTCATCCCATGCCATTTCCTTGCCTCAATAGCCCAAATCGAATTCCTCAATAGCCATTTAATTATTTTGTAATCTGCCTCGAAAAGGTGAGCTTGCCAAAGCAGCCTCCTAGGGTGCTTGCGTTATCCAACTGAGCCTACCAGGCTCTCTGGGAGAGGGGTAATATGGTACAATCAAGTGGTTGGACCCCCTATGCCCCATACAACGCCCTAGGAGATCCAATAAGATCATCTCCCTGCTCAGACATGACTTCCAATGAAGAAAAACTGCACCAGAAGAGTAAAATGAGCCTAATCATCTCTGTAAGTGCCCGGAACTGACAACATACTGTCTCACTGGACTCAGAGAGTCCAAATCCATCTAAGGTATATACTCATACCCATTCCAGTCTCTGCCTAGTCATCTGCAATATCCAATAGACAAAATAATCACCTGTAAATGACGAGATACCAATAATATAACTCAGGCTGTCATCCATCTGCTGCAAGTGTTAAGAGGCTAGGACATGCTCTACAAATCATTCAAGTAACAATCATAACAAATAGCAATCACCTCACTGGCGGTACATCAACCAAATACATATATAGGGTTTTATTTATTATTACTCAGACTAGACTTTCAGGACTATACTCACTTCATAGTTGTAGTTAATTTGCTCGTGAAGGGTGAAGGCTAGAATTTACAAGGCTAGGACAAAGGATGACCACCAGCTCAACATCGTGACACTTTGGATATGGAAAGGGAATACTCATTATAGCCATATCCTGGACAAACAACAACAAAGGGGATGGCAATGCCTCACAAATGGGTGAACTACTTCAAAGGTGCTTACTCACCTTGACAAATGCTCATAATCCAACTCAATACAAATAAGGCCAGCAATTTTTAGATATAACTTTTAGAAACCATTGCTTTTTTGGGCCTTTGATTTTCGGTAGCCTTTGTCTTTGTAATTTTAATACGGAGTTTTATCATTTAGGCTTTATGCATTCATGTATGTTGAAAAACACTACTTTTCATGAATGTTTAAGATATTTCATTACAATACTTTTTCATAGCCAATTTCATTAAGCTAGCCTTCCATTCATGTATGTTTAAAAACACTACTTTTCAAGAATGGGCTTTTTTCATAAGATATTCATTTCATTTCCAAATACATTGTATTGATGGCAGCGCTACTTGTTTTCGGTAAGCAAACACATCCTAGGCAACTCAAAGCCGAGACACAAATAAACAAGGAGGCTTGTCCAACAAAGGCTCTAGCGGGGAAAGGTCCTCCATGCCACAAGCCAAGTAGTAAGTCAGGCTAAAACACAACTGGAAGGTAATGGATGAGTGGAGACAATGAATAATGAAACCAACACTAGAAAGCCAAGGTATGGTGGAAATGACTACCTCTATTCTCCCTAAGGAGGGTAAAACCGATGAGTATAGATCAAGAACTTCCAATTCTGAGTGGGGGCATCAATACATAATATAGATACATCCAAGTCCACATATTTATATGACCGCTAGATCAAGACACTAAATGCTAATACATGTCACAGAAATGAGTATAAGAGCAATGATAACCATAACACAATATAATACAAGCCAAGTCATAAGCATGAAAATAATCTATCTGAACTAACATCTGTCCAATGAGAAAACACTGATGCAAATCTCGGCACTGCTAACTGCTCTGTCCTGGCATGAGAAAGTACTATAGTCCATAAATAAAAAATAATGATCCATCATAAATGCTCATCTCAACACCTCATCTGTAGGAGATCTGGCTGAAAAAGTGCACTGAATCTGAAAAATAGAATATGGTAGCCCGGCTACTATATATGTGATAACAGATCCCACCACCTTTTTCCCTTGTGGTCTCAGCACAACCTCCCATACCTGGTTTTTCATAATGCAGTCATACTCCTCAACCATAGCCTCCTGCCACACATCATGTTGTGCAGCCTGCCTGAAGCTGGAACGTTCAAAGTTAATCAACTCTGTCATCAGTGCCCTATAACTAAGCCTCTCTAGTGGTACACTTTGTTTGAAAGATCTCTTTGGAGGATCAACCTGCCTAGATTCCTGTACTGTGGACCTAAACCACTTAGGCCTTGGCCTACTGTCAACCTGTTGCGGTTGTTGGATATCTGTCTCCTGTTGCAACTCATCCTCCAAGTCAATGACTGTAGGATCCTGTCCACCTAACTCTCTCTGACCACCAGAACCTATGGTCTGTATCTATACCTGTACCTGTACATCTAGCTCCTCCAACTTGACCCCCGACTCCTGTGTTGGCTGCTTCTCTACTACTAAGTCCAAAAATCTCCGTAAGGCCCTATCCTCATCGAATTGGACATCCCTGCTCACAATAATCCTTCTGCAAGCAGGAATCTAAAGTCTATATGCCTTCGAAATCGCGTTGTAACCAACAAGTAACCCCTTCTCTCTAGAAGGGTCCATCTTCTTCCTATTGTCAGCATGAACATGACAATAGCAAACACTGCCGAATATGCGAATGTGACTCACGTCTGGCCTGGTGCCTGCGAAGACCTCCTCTAGTGTCTTCCTCCCCAAAGCTGTGTGAGGACACTTGTTCTGAATGTATACTGCACTCATATATGCCTCGGCCCAGAGGAATAGTGGTAATCCCTGATCAAATAGCATGGCCTTGCCTACTCCAACCATAGTCATGTTCTTCCACTTTGCAACTCCATTCTGCTATGGGGTATGGGGCACAGTGTGCTCCTTAATCCCCTCAGCTGAACAATACTCCATGACCTCATTGGAAGTGTACTCACCCCCGTTGTCTGTCCTCAACACCTGAATCTTCTTTCCCGTTTGGTTCTCCACGAGAGTTTTGAACTCTCGGAACCTCTCAAAGACCTCTGACTTGGCCTTCAAGAAATAGATCTAGGTCTTCCTAGAATAGTCATCAATGAAGGTTACGTAGTAGCTGTAACCACTGAACGAATGGACACTCACAGGTCTACATACATCAAAATGCACCAAGTCCAAGGGCTTCTTAGACTTGTGCTCATTCTATGGGAAAGGCTTCCTGATGTTCTTCCCCAAAGCACAACCCTTGCAATGGTTATGCTTTTCCTCTTGTACCTCAGGAACTCCAATGACTGCCTGTCTCAAATGCTTCAGTGCTCCATGTTGTAAGTGTGCCATCCTCCTATGCCACAACTCACCCTGACTGTTGCTGCTACTGCAAACTAGGGCCTTTGCAGGCTCAAGGTGTAGTCTGTACACTTTCTCGCTCCTCCTGCCAATCACCCAATCCAAGCTCCTATCTGACCCCTTGGGCCTGATATATACTCTATGGTCACGGAACTTCACCTCATATCCCTTGTCTTCCAAAGTGGAGACTGATATAAGGTTGTTGGTCAGTCCTGGAACATATAACACATTAGCAAAACTGAGGGGTTTGCTAGACTCCCTCTCAAATGAAACAGTGCCAACTCCCTGCGTTTTATACCACGCATCATCACCCAACTCAACGTGGATCCTGGTTCCACCTTCCTGCAAGTCTCTGAAGAATCTCTTCTATCCAGTCATGTGACTAGATCAAAGTTGTCAAAACCGGACCAGAATCGGCAAAACTGGTCGGTCAGCCCGGTTCCGATGGGTTTCTGGTCCGAACTGGAGGACCTAACCGTTTTGCATCGGTTTGATACCGAACCGGTCGGGTTGGTCCACGAACCGCTTGGTTCGGTATCAAACCGGTCCAAAACCGGTTTTCCCAGGAAACCGGCCGATTTGTACAGGGCCGTACGGATGCCAAAAATAAGGTTTTTTTTTATTTTTTTTATTTTTTGAAGTGGGTTGGGGGGATGCATCTGGACACCCTTAAGACACCTAATGAACCTATAAAAACACCCTCGCCCCCTCTCTTTCACTCACACTATTCATCTGAGTGTTTTCGAGTTTGTGCTTGGGTGTCTTCGGATCTTTTAGTTTGAAAGTGTTGATTGTTAATGGTCTTAGAGCTAGTTCCTAGGTTGATTCTGAGGCCTTTGATAATTCTAATCATGAGGATTCAGACGATTCTGATGATTAGATTGTTTAGTCTTTGACTCTAGTCTTTAAACTTCTATAGGCCATTTAGAGCCTTTTTGTTGATGTATTTTGATTCAGACATGGATTGCACTCGATGTTAAGTGCTATTTTGGTTCTATGAACTCTTATATGCTATATACATGAGAAACTTTCCATATTTTGTGTATAATGGTTTGAACTCACATGGATGCACATGAATTTTTTATTTTTTTTAAATCGAAATTTTATGTATTTTTGGTGGACAGGTTTTATAATCCGGTTTTTTCCCCTATTTTTGACCAGTTCCGGTTTTGAGGGTCGACCGGTTCGTCCACCGATTCAATTTTTGTAACTTTGGACTAGATGTTCCAGTGTCGATGTACCATATGTTGCTCCCTGTGGTGCTTGCCATGTAAGCTATCAAGCAAAACTCCTCATCAAAGTTCCTGCTGAACTCATCCACCTCTGCAAATTCGACCATCTGAGTGTTACTCTTCTTCTTCCTGTCTGGGCACTGGGAAGCAAAGTGTCCTTGCTTGTGGCAGATAAAACACTTGACCTTTGACACGTCAAAGTTCTTCTTACCATCCTTCTTCCTCTTTGCCTTACCCTTCCTCTTCCCTGTAAGGGCTAGATCCTCCTCATCCACAATATATGGAGCACCACTGGATGAGCCTGATCCTTGACCCATGCAAGTCTCCTCCTGCACAAAGTCATCCCACAGTCTTTGTCAATCAGGGAGATTCTCCCTAGCCACCACACAAAGGTGTCCCATGGCTTAGAGAATCCATTGAGGGCTATCCGAATTAGCTCCTCATCATTAGTCTTAGAACCAACAGCTCCAAGCTCATCCTTGATCTGTGTAAGTCTCGTGAGATAAGGCACCACTCCTTCTGCCTTGGCCAACTTGGTGTTGCGCATCATCTCTTGCAACACCATCTTTTGGTTCTCGTTCTTGCTTTGGTATAGACTCTCCAAAGCCTTCCACGTCTCTAATGCGGTCTTCTTACCAAAAAGTTGAGGGACTATATGGTCCTTCACTCCATCCATGATAATCAGCATGGCTCTAGAATAAATCTTCTTCCAAGCTGTTAGATCTATCGAATCCGTGTGTGCAACCTTCGTGGAGTCAATGTGTTCCTCTGCATCACTGACGTCCAAGATCCTTGTGATCCTTTCTTTCCATGTATCCTCAACTCTCAACTGCATGGCCATTGTGAAGTGTTACCTGTCAAACCCTAGATCCCCAATCTAAGTTTGTGTCTTCAATAGATCTGCACTTGATCTATCATTACTGCTGCAAATCTCTCAGCTTTAGCTCACCAAAGCTCTGATACCATGTAAATTTTCCTTTAATATTCAAACTAGGGCTAAACAGTACATGCAAATCTCTACTGATAACCACACATAAATATCTTTTACAGTATGCAGTGGAATCACACATGAATATCTTTTACAGTATGTAGTGGAATATAAAACTGAGAAATAACTCACAACATCACAGCATACTGGAAACCCCTAGAAAACCCCAAGATGGGAAAACCGATGCAGCAGGCAGATATAGATTTTATTTTGAGAAAATATGGTGTTTACAATACCGCAAATTCACCCAAACCTAGCAAATGCAGTTACACGGTAGAATCACTGGGCAAAACCCCAGCTAAACCTCAGCACGCTCCTGTGTGAGAGTACGGCCCAACTGTACGAAGTTCGGTGATCCTGTTGCTCGCTCCTCCGTCTTCCCAGCTAAAATCCTATGTCTGACTTTCGCTCCCTGCCTGTATCTTGTCTCTGTCGGAATACAAGTGTGTGTCCTCTCAACCAATTGATCTCTCTTTTATAACTTTAGGTAAAGCGAAAGCCCTAATTTCAATTTCACTTTAACTAGTGTTTCACTAAAGTTATTTTAGATCACTTTAATTTATTTTCCAAAGTAAACTAAGGAAAAGTAAATTAAATTAAATACAACTGGTTTCCTAATTTAAGTCTTCTGCATGCAAGAACACATGCATGCAGGAAGACCTTGTTGTCGCTAGTTTAACAGGGTCTATATGGTGTCGTTGTGTTAGGAGAAAGGATCTACATCAACCATTCGGATCCTAGTAAGTCCATAAACATTTTCTTGTGTTTTCTCTTATTCCATTGTCTATAGTAAATTAAAAATCAAATCAAAACCCAAACTAAAAACCATAAAAAATAATCTCATCACATTTTTCTCATTTTTCAAATTCAAAAACTTGGGTTCCTAGTGGCCTTGGCATCAAAAACGTCCCTAGGGCATCATCCATAGAGACCCCATTGTTCTTGCAAGGCACTAGTCTTCTAGTCAGTTCGCACTTTTAGTTTGAAGGTTGTTGTGTGAAAGTGCAATGTTTTCTTGCTTGTAATCTATCTTGATTGCCATAGCTCGTCATCAAGCACCTTAATTAAGTGTTAGGAATCATATAATCATTAGTCCGACCCATTCTTTGGGAACTTGCAGCTGCATAAGTTGAAATCCCCTGGGGTAGCGACTTGGACACTTTTCCACCAAGCACATTATCCCTTAAATCATCATAATCAATCTTCCTATTTAAATTAACTTGTTGGATTGTAATCCAATCATTTCTAAACCATTACCAATCAAAATCCATTTGTACTGAGTAGCAATTTGTTCAATTATAAGGTTTATTCACATGGTATCTCACATTCAATCATAAAATCTAGTTTTGGTACCTTGTCTTCAGTCTTTCCCACAAGGTAAGACTAGGGTCTCCCCATTAGCCATTATTGGGGTTAAAGTAACAAGAATCTTGTTCGACGTGACAACCAAGCCATTCTTGGGGAGCAAGATTCTTCATTGTCGCCTCTTTAGCTACCTTTCACTATCTGCTATCCTAGATAGGATATTTATTTGGGGTAGCTACAAGTCGTGTGATAACATTTTTGGTGGCGTTGTCAGGGAGGCAGACTTGCCTCAGGCATATACGAGTGTGTCTCTTGTGTTATAATCCAATCATATCGCATCTAGCCCTTACTTGGGTGGTCGCAATTCAACTTGTTAAATTAAACACAACCATCATATTTCACTCATCTCTATTTGTCCCTGACATTATAACGACATATCTTTCGATGAGCAAGATCAATAGTTCAACTAGCAACTCCACTAAAGATCAAAACCATCATTAAAATCTTAGAAATCTAAATCATCCTATCGATCATGAGGAAAACCCTGTGACCTATACTCGGAATTGTAATTGACAAGATCCCAGGACTCAGTCGTCCACTTTCTTTTGGAAAATTCTTAATTCACCTGGATCACCGAGTAATTTTATTGGTTCTTCCTCTCACACTTCGTCGCCATCACAATCTATTCCACTGGCTAATACAAACACAGGTAGTAATCAGCGAAATCAACAAAATCCAAGACCATTTAGGAGTCGAATTCAAGCCTCACCTTTTGATTTCTCCCAAATTGGTGGGGCACCACATAACATGCCTGAAAAGTATTTCAGAAAGATCCCAAACTTCAGTGAAAGTTGTGCCACCCCCAATGAGGAGCACATAGAATTCGTATGGCAACATATGGACGTTTGTCGTGCTACTGATGAGGAACTGTATATGAAGGGTCTATATGTTTCATTAGAAGATGATGCCCAAAAGTGGTTTGATCGCTTACCCCCTGGATCTATCACTGACTACGATGTTATTATTGAATTATTAAAAAAGGAGTGGTCAATTAAATTGAATGGACGTTTCCTTTTGAAACAATTATTTGAAATCAAAAAGAAGGAAAATGAAACCATCCATGAATTCAATATTCGATTCGATAAGACTGTTGCTAATATTCCTGAAACTATTGGGCCAAAAGATCAAGCTATTTTAATTCACTATTTGAACTTTTATGATGGTTAGTTGGATTATAATTTGAAAGACAAAAATCCTCGTGATTTGAAAGTTGCCCCAAATAACGCTAGGAAAGTTGAATGAGTGTAGGGCAAAAAAAGCTAAAGAACCAGTTTTTGAATCTAACGTGACACTCGAGACTATGCATGAAATGATGAAGAATCTAACGCTCATTGCCAGTTACTTAGCCAAGAATCGAGAACAAGATAGGTATAGAAATTCTTATGGGCCAAAATCCTCATGGAACAATCAAAACTGGTCTGAGGGTTGTAAGGTATAGAAGTGACCCATGAATGAAGAAGTCCAAAGACCTCTGGTTCCCCAAGTTCTCCTGAAGTTAAAAGAATAAACTGGTCTGAGGGTTGTAAGGAAAATATGATGAAGCTGGATGTCATGACTTTCAGGGTGCAAAGGATCCTACTAAGAACATTAATTTTATTAATGAATGCGAATATGATAATGTTTTTTATCGAATCCTCCTTGCACACGAAGATGAAGAAGAGTCCCATGTCAAGAGTATCCCAAACCTTTCCTTAGATCAACCAATATATGAAAGCCAAACTTAGATCCAGATATATAAGAGACAGGGTAGTCCTAGAAAGCCCCCTTTCATTTAAAAACATAGGAAAACTCGAATAGATAATGAAACTAAAGCGTCTCAAGAATGTGACTTCTGCATTGATATTGAGAAGGATCTTAGTAAGATTACTTAGAATGTCCCTTTGACCGAATTGATAAGGATCCCTAGTGTGAAAGATCATGTCGTGGAATTCTTTGACAATATCCCTATGAACATTTCGACAAATGTGCAAGTTAAAACCTCTCTAGATAAGAATATCTCTATTATTAAAAGGAATGAAAGAGATGAAGATTCTCTAATCAATATTCAAAGCACAATTTATGAAAGGAAAAACGAGGGACATCAACCATTTTATATCACACTTCAAATCTAAGACTTGCTTTTACACAATTGTATGTTTGATTTTGGGGCATCCATGAATATTATGCCCTTGCAAATAATGGAAGCAATGGAATTAGAAGTCACTAGGCCTTATGGAAATGTGTGTGGGATTGATTCTAAGCCAGTCCAAGTGTATGGTTTTATTAAGAATTTGAGAGCGGACTTGTTTGCTTGTCTAGACATATCTACAGTCATGGATATGGTAGTGATTGATCTTCCGTCGATTTATGCGATGTTACTGTCTAGAAAGTGGTTTGCAAGTTTGGGAGGAAACATTTAGATGAATTTATCATATGCATCCATTCCCAACTCTGATAAACAACTAGTAAGACTATATTGAGAGACTTTATGATGGATTTCTAGAAAGGGTTAAAGATGGGGTGGACAACAGCTTAGGAAGAGAAGTAGCACCTAAGAGAGTGTTTTTGGCTATGATTAGTGAATCTAACGATGGGAAAGAAAATGAAACAGAAGATATAAGGGAAACCGAAATGTGGTATCGAAATCCAAGATTAGATCCTTTTGATTATAGCAGTGATGATGCAAAGTATGTACGAGAATCGAACCATCAATCATGCATGCACAAAGTCTCACCAGAAATCCATGATGACTCTACTAACCAAAATGATTGTAGGATTTCTAGTGAAGTGCAACATTCATCCGACCCACCTGACTTAATTGGGGAAATAACCTTAGAAGATGCTTTTCCAACCATGGAAGTGGGAATTCCTAGATCAGTAACTTTACAAAGTCAAGTTAATAATAGCCCTATATCACCATAAGATCCAAGGCCAATAGATGAACTCATTCCTCCTACAAATCAACGAAGTTTCTGAACAATTAAATAGAAATTTGAAGAGATCAATAGAAATTTATCATTAAAAAGGGAGGATCTCTCTCCTAGCGTTTGGATCCAAAGTGTTTTATCTCACAATGCCCCGGGAGAGGATTTTTCCTTGAATGATTTGATGATGTTTCAAGGACATGAGGAAGTGAACACTATTGCATCCCTCAATCAAGAACGTGTCCTTGAAATATATGAGCCTCCCTCGCAGTAACAACGAAGTGGTGTGCAAGAAGATGTAGGCCCTAAAACAAGAAATGAGCACTTTCCCATTGAAAATAACAATATTCCTAATTTCTTACTTCCTAGAGAGATTCCAGTCCCTATTGGAGAAGGTTGTGGTCAGAAAAACAATAGATCACACATACGTTCTCCTCGTTCCCATGGTCGATGAAAATTTAAGGGATTTTTGCACTGCAAATGAATCTCAAGGAGATATCTTACAAATGTACTCTAGTGGAGTTAGAATGATGTCGAATAAACAAAGAGATGAGAGTAGGGAGAACCTACTTGGCAAAGCACCTCTCTCATTAGATGGAAGACATGCAAGGTTTAATACAAATGCTCCTAGAGAGAACTTCGTAGGTGATCATCCAGTGGCCTGGGGAATGCAAATGTACCTTTATCTAAGTTTCATGACATACACGTCCTTCCATCGACCATAAATCAACAGACGTTTGCATACAACGACAAGGTCATTATGTGGAACCCAACTTATAATCACATATCTAAGCCACATGAAAATTTATGGGTGGGGCCATTTACAGTGGATCGTTTAGATGGGCGAATAAGCTCCTTTTCAGCAGTACGAATTTGAGTGCCTTTTTGTTTCTCGAGTGTTTTTAGTTAGGTACCTATTGACTGGGTTTCTTTGTGTGTTGTCATTTTAGTTTAGAATCTAATTTCAATTATTTCTTTCAGTATTTTAATTTTCAACATGGTTATATATATATATATATATATATATATATATATATATATATGCAGGCTAGTGACATTTGTGCTACAAGATTGGTATAGTGTTTGCATGTGTAGGAATTGTTAAAGTATTGTAACTTCAGAAGATATTTTATTGTACTTTTGTTGTATTCTCCTTCATAGATGTTATTCCTCCATTCGGAGATGTCCTTGATGTAATTGGTCATGTAAAAGTCATGAGGTAAACCCTCTGTTGTAAGTCAGGGCAATAGTACCCACAAAAGTAATATATAAAATGTATTTTTAGGGAACCTGGCCGACCTAGTTAGTTATTTGAGGCAATCACCTAATGAATATAAATAGGTGAGGCGCCTCTATCATTCTCACATATCTTACACTCAAGTATTACACTGGAGAGAGAAAGAGAGAGAGAGAAAGAGTCTACTATGAAAGATGAGCAACTATTCTTATTGATGGGGTTTTACACTCTACTTGGTCGAATTCTATACTCAGGAATTTTTGCAGGGTTTTCTCCCTTGTGGTTTCCCCGAGGAAAATCTCTATGTTCTCTTGTGTTGTTGTACTTGTCTTTCTTTCAGTGATCTTTTGCTTATGATATTAGGATGCTAAATGTTTTAGATCTTGTATAACCATTAGAAATCCAACATGGTATCAGAACCACCTTGAAAGAAGTCTTTGTGCAGGAGAAACACTGCTATAGCTACAGCTACTGAAGATTAGCGTTTCATTCTTGAAAACCCTAGAAGACAAAAACTAGTCATGTTGGGACTTTCGCTATAACTCAAGATTGGAGAAGGCTCAGGAGCTTAAACTTTGACAGGTTGAAGCTAAAATCTTATTGTACCCTATGTAAACGTTTCAGCCTCAGATTCGCTATAATATAGGAGACATGATTCCTCCATCTCAAGGTTCCAGCCTCTCCCAGAATTCAGCCTTAAACAGGTGACCTAGGGAGAATCGCTATATCTTGAGCTAGGTAGGTCCAACTGAAATTTCGCAAGATGTTGCAGATAGGACACGGATTGTAGTTTATGTGGTAAAATTTTCAGACCCCAAAGGTGAAACAGTGACATGTGGTAGCTCATACAAGTTCTCTATGCTGAACAGTCCTGAAATAAGTCACCTTGGGAAACTTCACATAAGTCTCACCTAGTGAATCCAATTCTGCTCTAAAATGTGGGGTTGGAAAGAAGACAAACTAGGCTACCTCAATATGAAGTTTCAGACCTTGAGGAGCAAAATTTTTGGAGCTATAGCAGAAACAAGACCAGTCAATTCTGCAGAAGAAACCAAAGAAAAACTAGGGCTTCCCGTTCCAGGCACTTCCCTCCACCAATCAGTTGAAGGAGCACCATCAAACTCACCCTAGGAGGGCACATCTTTCTATGCAAGAAGTCTCTCATTTTGTGGACTTTCAATTTTTGACCTAACACTACTATCAGAAAAAACTAGGGCATCAGATATTTTGCAGTTCTGTCCACAGTTTTGGGAAAATAAGTATGTTGTTCAGCTTTCCTTAAGGAGGCACATCTTTCTATCCAATTAGATTTGAAAGATACCTAAGTTGAAAAATTAAGGTTTCTCTGTCAAACCCTAGGTCCACCAGAAGCGGTCTTCCAAAAGATCCTTCAAGCAAGCATCAAGTTTAAGCAATCTCACTGGTAAGTTCTATCCTCTCTATTTCCCTTTGAGATTCTCATTTTTATCATGATGAGAAACAATACCAAGCTTGAGGACAAGCTTGAAAGAGTCGAGAACTTCTAAGCATGGAATTATAGAGTGCTTCTCATACTTGAAGAAGCATGACATGAAGAACTATGTCAAAAAAGAAGTTGCAGATCCAAATGGATATGAAGTTGAAGCAAAGCAAAAGAAGGACTTAGTCAAATCAAAGATGAGCACTTCCGTCTCCATTGGATCTCGCATGTATCATATTTGAAGACTCCCAAGGATATGTTCGATGAAATGAATAGCTTGTACGAAGATGACCTTGAGAACTTTACTCAAGGATGTGAAGGTATAACGTCAAAAAACATTCAATGTTACTTCACAAGAAGATATCATCTCAAGGAGCAATTAGAAGTCGTCTAAGACAATGTCAAAGAAACAGAAGCATAAATTACAATTTTAAATGGTCTTCCAAGTTCAGTCAAGAGAGTTGTTCTAGTAGGAAGATCACATATGGAGGAATGCACGTAAGAAGAAGATTGATTGATTGCAAAAGAAGAAGAGCTGACAATCAAGCCCTACCAACTCATGCCAAGCAAAGAAAGAACAAGGAGGAACATTCCCACCAAGAATAGAAAGGACATCTCACAACTCAATAGTCCAGTTGTGATGAGAAAGGACAGTTTGCGAAAGAATGTCCCAAGAAGGAAGAATGGAAGGATGATATGATCTAGAAGTACCAATCAATCATACAGAATGATGTTCAAGGGAAGTTTTACGAAGTCTTCCAAGTAGATCTACAAGATCAAGTATACCGCAAATCAAAGTATCAAAAGATACGAAGCAAGGTTCGTGGTTTCTATCAGAAAGAGAGAGTCGATTATGACAAGGCACTGCTCTAGGGGCTAGACACACCTCTTCAGTAGTAGATATTACACTAGACAGTTGGTGTAATCAAAGTAGAAGAACAGATCGAGCAACCTATATGGTTTGAGACTCTCTACAGAGAACCACTTATGCACAAAAGGATTTGTACAAACTCGGTAGGCACCCGTGGGATAGCACATACAATTACATGAGGAGCTTGAGGATCAACTAAAGTGATTTAGATCCCAACCTTTACTACAAGATAGAATTCTATAAAGGACGAGAAGCTCATAGATCGGTGCAAGAGAAAACTTGCAACAAAGTTCGAGATGAAGGATCTTGATATCTAGTGACCTTGACAGGTGACATAGATGGATACAAAGAAGACTAGTAGCAGAGGAGGCTACCTATCACTCCAACGTCCTAATATAGATGCAAAGGGAGGATGGTGCTCCACCTTAGAGAGAGTGACTACGGTAGATCTCAAAGTTCGAGAATCTTGACATGATTCTTAGGATTAGAGAAAGCGGAGTATTTCTTTCAATGCAACCAAGTATGAATATATTGCAGCTAAGAAGAAAGCAAGTAAAGATTCCTCAAGTAATGAGAAATATGATCCAAAAGAATTATACCGATGAAGATGAAGATTATACTCTTATCCATGTCATCATTAGATAAGAAGGGATGCACTGGTAGGACACACAGACACAGTTCTATGTGATCTGTGGTGTAAGAAGACTTGCTCAGTATTTCCGATCATGAGCAAGATAGGAACAGGTCCTCAGAATCAGACGATGAAGTTGAACACATTGGCAGAGACTCCAGTAATTCAAGAAGACAGAGATCAAGTTAGAGTCTATCAAACAAACAAAGATAAGTATTTGAATTGTCATTTCCTATATATCTAGTTGTTCAAGAAGTGTACATAGATATGTTTCTAGATTCAGGAAATGTATTATGCACATTAGAACATTTGTAGTTTACTACTAATATGCACGTGATGGGTAAGTGGCTTATGTTGTTGTACAACATTCCATTGCTACTTATGAAACCTCCTTTATGAAATAATGTCTTGGCAAGATGGAAGGCATAGAGAAAGTTACTGTATGTATACAGGATATAGATAATTGTTGCATGAGCGGAAATAGTTGCATGATTATATATCTTTATGCATAAGAATTTGTCATTATGAATATGTTACGAAATGTTTTTAATCATACAAATGTATTTGACTTGTAGAAAGGACTGTATGCAATCACCAACAAGAGAATAAATGAAGAAGTTGCGGATGTGCAATACAGTTGCAGATAAGAATGATGCAGATGCACAAAAGAAGGATAATGCAAGTTGTGAATGTACGATACCGTTGCGAAAGTACAAGAGAAGAATGATGTAGTTACAGATGCACAAAAGAAGAATGATACAAGTTGTGAATGTACGATGCAGTTGCGTATGTACAAGAAGAGAATGTTAAAGAACAAGTTGCAGAAAGGAGCTATAAAGCTCAAATATGTTCCTACAGAGGAACAAGTAGTAGATGTGTTCACTACGCCTATGTCTCGTGTAAAGTTTGAACACTTTCGAGACAAGCTTGGTGTAGTCCGAAAGGACCTCTCTCGAAAGAGGGAGTGAAGGTAGATGGAAGAAGGATGCAGTGGTAGTAGCTCAGTCTAGGGAAGGGTAAGTCTGGCTAGGCTTGTTGACACGAAAGGGTTAGTAATTCAGACGAGGCATGTTGAATCTAGGGGGATTAGTATGTCTAGCTAGATCAGTTTAACCCAAGTGGGTTTGTAAGTCAAGACAAGGCTTCTTGGTCCCAAGGAAGATCCATCTGTCTAACTAGGCTTGTTGGCTCAAAAGGATTAGTAAGTTAGACAAAATGGTTGGATGGATATATCAGAGAACTCACCGTGATGCTGCTCCAAGATAGTTAGAGGGGAAAAAGTGGTTAGTATGTTTGGCTAGGCTTGTTTGGCCCAAAAGGGTTAGTAAGCCAGACAAGGCTTCTTTGGTCTCCAAGGCAATCAATCTGTCTGACTAGGCTTGTCGACCCAAAAGGGTTAGTAAGTCAAACAATATGTTGTTGTAAGTGGTTTTAGTATTGTTATACTGATGATTGTTGAGATGTTTGCTTCAGTATTGTTATACCGATGATTGCTGAGATGTTTGCTTCAGTATTGTTATATTGATGATTGTTGAGATGATTGCTTCAGTATTGTGATACTGATGATTGCTCAGATGATTGCTTCAGTATTGTTATACCGATGATTGTTGAGATAGCTTCAGTACTGTTATACTGATGATTGTTGAAAGGATTGCTGAGATAGTTTCACTATTGGTATATTGATGATTGTTAAGATGATTGCTGAGAAAGTTTCAGTATTCCTATACTGATATAGCAAGTTCAGTATTTTCATATTGATGTTCTTGAGATGATTGTTGAGATAGTTTCAGTATTCCCATACTGATTGTTATCCCCAACCTTGTAGTTGCCTATGTGAGGTGGATCCAGGATGGATGGTAGAGGGGCAGGCAACTAAGGAGGTGGAACCAAGACTGCCTAGACTCCCAAATGGATGGTTGTCACGCCTATCAAGGCAGTCTTCACTTTATGTTATCTAAGTCCGAGACAACAAAGGGGGAGACCCAAATATACTCCCGATGGGAGAGATTGGACCTAGACACCAGATCAGACCAAGTAGGCTTGAGGTGCGTAAGGTGTAAAGTAATTGAAGACCCTAGATCTATGGGAGATGTTACTAGGTGTGCCAAGGCTTTGGATTAGGATTTTGGAAGTGCTAAGTTCGATCCAAAGTGGAAACAAGGTAACTTATGCAGTGGATACAAGATCTGGGGTTGAGGTACTGGCAACTGATGAAGATAATTGTTGCCTTGGGAAACGTAACCAATGCAGGGTGAGTAAGGACAGAGTTGGGACTATCTAGTACCAAAGGGATAGACTCAATGAAAGATGTGACAATGTCAAGGTACCTGAATCATCAAAGAAAAGTCAACTTTCAGGGAAAAGAGGTCAAAAGAGGGCTAGCGCTAGGCTTGGAGATCAGTGCCTGTCGAGCATTAGGCAATGGAGTTAGTATCTGCACAGCGTTAGAGTGAACCCACTTGGGATATGCCCTAATCTATGGACCCAGAAAAGTATTCGGCCCAGAAAATTCAGTTTGCAGGGGAAACCAACAAAAGGAGGGCTAGCGCTAAGGTTTGGAGGGACAGATCCTCAAATCTAGGACAATCTGGGAGGCATCAGCTCAACGTTGGAGGAGAAATGGGATGTGGATGACCTGATCTACAAACCCAAGTTGGAAAAATGCAGAAAAAATCAGATCCGGAAAAGTCAGAAAATGACTAGGAGTGCTAGGGTGTTGAAAGTCAGTTTCTCAAATCTAGGCCATCTTGCAGCAACTAGCTCAGCGTTGGAGGTGTTTTGGAATGAGGAGGACCCGATCTACGAACCCAAGTGGTTATTTTTCGAAAAAAGTCAAATCTGAAAAAGTCAAAATTTCAGTGGGGGCGTCGAGGTTTTAACAGTCAGTTTTTCAGATCTAGGGCAAACCAGCAACCTTTTGGACAGCGTTGAAGATGAAATGGTGAGAGGGATGCCCGATCTAAAAAATCTAGTAGTGGTTTGTCGAAAGATCAAACGGTTCCCCGATTAAGTATTTTTGGATGTTTTAATATTTTGGAGTTTCCAGTAAATTGAAGAAAAGAAGGTACAATGGATTGAGATCATGGAAGAAGATAACCAACCTGTAGATCTTACCTGGAAAACCTTATAGATGCCTTGATGATGATGATCCCTGCCATCCCGATCAATTTGAGAAGATTGAAACGAGTTCTATGTCCAGTGTTTGCCCAAGCAAGTAAATGCGCCCTCTCTCCTGCACAACAATCATAAACAATATAAGATTTGTTGCCACATGAGAAAAAAACTAAATGCTACAGAAAATAGCAAGAGAAAATCATAGATCATAATGACACTAATGAAAACCCCCTGATAAAAAACGAAGACAATCCAAGCGAGTTGAGGTCCCTCTGCAAAAATGCCCACGCTGAAGTCGCCCTCCTGTAGACAAAACTAAGATTCCCAAAAATATATAGATCTTGCAACAATTTCCCGAATGCTAGGAAGCAAAAGACTTTCCAATCACCATCTAAGAACATCAGATGCAGAGGAGATCCAAAAAATATCCACAAGAAAAGTTTTCTATTATCCAGATCCAAGAGCCAAAGACCCTTTACAAATGAGAAGCTCTCTCCTTTAAATCGGAACGAGAGAACCAAAATCCTAACCACTTTCAAAACGAATGGCTAAGAGTAAAATATATAAATATTCTAATCAATGGTTGAGATGTACTCAACATACAATACATGGATAAATATAACCATTAAGTACCAAAGTGGACTAGATCACCCATAAAGAGGGTACCCCACTCAACAAGAAATAGATGAAGCACATGGTGGGTCCATGGAGTGTTAACTAACTCCCTCTGGGTGCTCCATGGCACAATAAAATAATATAATATTTTAATTTTTTGACTTTGTGCCTCCTTGAGGAAATCGTGAGCCTCCCAAGAGCTCCAGAAAATAATATAACAATGCCCAAAAAATAGGTGTGGGCCCAATCAGGTGCTGCAACTGCTGGAGAAGGTGCGGAGGACATCACTCTCATCATCATGACTCATCCCATGTCATTT
>LPNX010172161.1:507098-541012 GCA_001517045.1 Pseudotsuga menziesii
CATCCAAGTCCATAAATTTATGACTGCCAGATCATGACACTAATTGCTAGTATATGTCACAAGAATGAGTATAAGAGCAATGATAACCATAACACAATATAATAAATGTTGAGTCATAACCATGCAAATAATCCACCTGAACCATCATCTATCATATGAGAAAATGCTAAAACCAATTTGGGCATCATCAACTGCTCTGTAAATGACTAAATGGTTACATCAGTGCTCGAATCTGGGTGTCCTGAGACTCAGTCCTGACATGGGAGAGTATAATAGTCCACTAACAAAATAATGATCCGTCAAAACTGCTCATCTTAGCATCTCGTATGTAAGAGATCTGGCTGAAAAGTGTACTGTATCTGAAAAATAGAATATGGTATCGTGGCTACTATATATGTGATAACACTGATATGACAAGTTCAGTATTTGCATACTGATATAGATGTGGAAAGCTAAGTATTTTCATATTGATGTTGATGTAGTAAGTTCAGTCTTTTTATACTGATGTTGATGTGGCAGGTTCAGTGTTTCTATACCGATGTTGGTAAGAGTTTCAGTATTTCTATATTGATGATGATGAGGCAGTTTCAATATTTCTATACTGATGTTAATAAGATAGTTTCAGTATTTTTATACTGATGATGGTGAGGTAATTTCAGTATTTCTATACTGATATTGACGATGATGTTGCTTCAGCATTTGTATGTTGATGCCGATGATGTGGTTGTGGTCCCAACACCTTATGTCGATGATACTGATATGGTTGATGTTCCAGCATCTCTATGTTGATAATGCAGATGATGATATAGCATTTATTGATGATGTTGCTTTAGCACTAACATGCTAATGATGTTGTTGTTGTTTCAGTATTCACATACTGACGATGCAGATGATGGTGTTTTAGTATTTACATACTGATAATGTAGATATTGATGTTTCAGTATTTACTATTTACATACTAATGATGTAGATGTTGATGTTTCAGTATTTACATACTGATGATGCAGATGGTGATGTTTCGGTACTTACATACTAATGTTGCAGATGATGTTTCAATATTCACATATTGATGTTATAGAAGAAGGTTCAGTATTCAAAAGATGATTCAATATTCATATACTGGCGTGACAGAAGATGATTCAATATTCACATACTGATGTTATAGAAGATGATTTTGTATTTATATAATGATAGAAGATGATTCAACACGTACAGAAAATGATTCGGTATTTACATAATGAGATTGCAGAAGATGATCCAATTGAGATCGATGATGAAGATGTATGATGATGTTCCAAAATTTCCTATGACATATAGAGATTCACTAGTTAGTTGTACAGTTGTGATGATGGTTGTTCTTGATGTAGAATACCTTCCTAGTAAAGAGGAAGTGTTAAAGTATTGTAACTTAGGAAGATATTCTACTGTACTTTTGTTGTATTCTCCTTTAGAGATGTTATTCCTCCATTCGAAGATGTCCTTGATGTAATTGGTCTTGTAAAAGTCATGAGGTAAACCCTCCACTGTAAGTCGGGGAAAGAGTATCCACAAAAGTAATATATAAAATGTATTTTGAGTCTCCCAAGGTAGGTCGGCCCTAATTAGGGAACTTGGCCGACCTAGTTAGTTATTTGAGGCACTCACCTAATGAATATAAATAGGTGAGGTGCCTCTCTCATTCCCACATATCTTACACACAAGTATTGCGCTAGAGAGAGAGAGAGAGAGAAAGAGTCTATTGTGGAAGATGAGCAACTATTCTTGTTACTAGGGTTTTACACTATAGTTGGTCGAATTCTATACTGAGGAAGTTTTGCGGGGTTTTCTCCCCTGTAATTTCCTCGAGGAAAATCTTTGTGTTCTCTTGTGTTGTTGTACTTGCCTTTCTTTCAGTGATCCTTTGCTTATGGTTATGATATTATGATGCTAAATGTTTTAGATCTTGTATAACCATTAAAAATCTAACAAGAACAAGTATACTCTGGATGATGATGCCGACATTTCAGTGCAAGTTCGTTGGATGATCAGAGAGTTGTTGTGGACCAAAGACTCTGAGGTTCTCAAGCGTTCTCTCCCTTAGATCACTTTTCCTAGTTGGAGCCAGATGTTATCACATTATTAGTAAATTAGAGCTACTATCATTTTCAAAAAGCAGATGTCACTACTGAGTGAATCTTTTACATTGAGATGAGCTTCATGAGACATGATGAACGATGGTTGGTATATACAGAGGCAGTGGGACTACTTGGAGCATCAATATTGTTAAGATTTCATATGCTAGACTATATATCATTAGTGTTCAATTCAATTTCACAGCAGTGGCATATGCAAAATCACTGAAAGAAACACAATCACAAGATAGACACAGTGTTTATCCTGGGAAACGCTCAAGGGGAAGAAAACCCAGCCAAAACTTCCTCTGTATAAAGTGTATAAGATATAACCCCAAAAACAGGCATTCTTCTCCTTGTTGTCCTGTCTCTCTCTCTCTCTCTCTCTCTCTCTCTCTCTCTCTCCTATGAGCTGCTCAAGTGAGTGAGTCTATGTCCAAATAAGAATCACAGCTCTCCTATTTATACACATTGAGCCAACTGACTTTTATCCTAAACAAGTTCGCCCCACTAAACCGTCTGGCCCGACTTCACCTAGGAAGACTCAAAACAATATTTTATATTATTCATTAGGGTACTAATGAGCCGACTTGCAATGGAGGCTTTACCTCATGACTCTATGATGACCAAATACAATAGTAACACCCTGCCAGAGGAATAATAACATCTCCCTTGGGTTACATCAGTAAAATACCCTTAGAATATCCTTTGGAGTTACAATATTTCAACACTCCCCCTTAACGAGAAAGTTATTCTACTGACAACATCATCATAGACTATAGCAGAACAGAGAGACAATATCTTCAGCAGTATCGAGGTAATACATCTATAGGTCATAGGAAGTTTTCACAATCAGTAACTAGAACAGTTACTCTTCAATGTCTTCATCTTCTGCGTCACACGATCACTTGATCCTTTTGCAACAACACTTCCATCTTTCGATCCTTCGTAGCAACACTTTGATCTTCTAATCATTTTCAGCAGTACTTCAATCTTCGATCCTTTGTAGCACTTTTGATGTTCTCGATCCTTGGTAGCAGCAGTTCTATGTTCTTAATCCTTTGCAACCACACTTCAATCTACTTGATCATTTGCCGCCACGCTACCTACAATACACATGATCTCTTTGCGAGATGAACAATCCCTGTCACTTTAGAACGTAAGTCCAAGGACGATGCAATCCTCCATTAGCTTGATCCATAATATCGATCAGGTGAATCGTCTACAACTAAATGTAGATCTCGACTGCACCTAGATGCAGGAGCAATCATCCGTGAGAACTCATCGTAGACCATCCATACCACTAAGGTTAAGACCACTCCCAAGTGAGTGTTATACTACGGTATCTACACTTGCGTATAAGCATACTCTTCCAAGCAAGAGTATTGTCTACAAAGAAGATCTCGACCACATACAAAAGGTCGGCCCTCATCGTAGAACATCCTTAACACTAAGGTTAGGACTACACCCAAGTGAGTGTTATACTACGATATTCGTGAGGACTCATCATAGAGCATCCATACCACTAAGGTTAGGACCACTCCTAAGCGAGTGTTATTCTATGGTATCTACATATGAATGTAGGCATACTCGCCATACAAGAATAATGTCTGCAGTGCTGATCTCGACTGCATACAAAATGTCATTCCTGTCGTAGAGAATCCTTAACACTTAGGTTAGGACCACTCCTAAAGAGTGTTATTCTACGGTATCCACAAATGAATGTAGGTACTCACCATGCGAGAGAAACATCTGCAGGGCCATCCTTAGTAAGGACCACTCTCATGAACAGAGTATTATACCTGCCATCCTCAAGAGAGGATACTATCGTCGACAAGTGAATGTCAAACCTTGTCATCAAACGATCATCCATCATCGATGTCAATCACATCATTACTCCCCCTTTCCTGGGAAGTTCCATATTATCAATCTGCTACCCCTTTCTCTGAGGAGGGTTCATGTCTTCGACATGATCTACCTTTCCAAGAAGGGTCCATATCTTCGACTTGTTCCTCCTTTCTGAAGAAGGTCCATATCTTCATCATTTGTAGTACCATAATTGTTCCTCCTTGCAAGAAAAGTCTTTTCGAACTACACCAAGCTTGTCACAGAAATATTCAAACTTTACTTGAGATAGAGGCTTGGTCAGTACATCAGCAACTTTCTCATTGGTACTCACAAACTGGAGCTTGATAGCTCCCTTTTGTACCATATGCCTTATATAAAAGTATCAGATTTCTATGTGCTTCGATTTGTCATGGAACATCGGGTTCTCTATCATCTTTATACAACTCTGGTTGTCACGGAGAATCACTGTGGTGTCCAACTCCATGTCAAATAATCCTTTCATTAGCTTCTGAAGCCATATCACTTCATAACAAGTGAAGCAAGCTGCAATGTACTCTTCTTCATCTATACTAAGAGCAACCCTGGACTGTTTCTTACTAAACCATAAGATCATGGCGGATCCCAGACAATAACATCCACCTGAGTTGCTCTTCCTATCTGCGTCACTTCCTGCCCAATCTGAATCCGTATATCCATATAGTTTGTAGTCATGATCTCTCCCATAGTAAAGTCCCAAATCTATCGTACCTTTTAGGTACCTCATCACATGCTTTGCAGCCATTAGGTGAACTCGTCTAGGTTTAACTAGATACTAACTCAAGGTGTTTATAGCAAAGCATTTATCTGGCCTTGTGTTCGTCAGATACATTAATGACCCAATAATCTATTTGTACCGAGTCATGTCCACTAATTCTGATGTCTCATCAGACAACAGCTTTAGGTTGGTGTCCATGGGTGTGGCCATGGCCTTACAATCCAACATATCAAATCTTTTCAAGATTTCTACTGTATACTTTCCCTGATTCAAAAAGATTCCTTCTGGGCTCTGCCACACTTTCATCCCTAGGAAATAATGCATCAATCCAAGATCTTTCATCTCGAATTATTCAGCTAGCTTCTTCTTGCAATCTGTGATATGTTTCTCATTTTCAATCAAAAATAGATCATCCACATACAATAATAGTATGACAGGTTCATCATCCATAATCTTCATGTAAAGGTTAGGATCAACTTTACTCTTGGTAAAGCCCAAGTTTGTCAAAAAGCTATCTATTCTACCATACCAAGATCTAGGAGCTAGCTTCAGTCCATACAAAGCCTTTTTCAACTTGCATACATGAGTCACTCTGTCTTCGACTTCAAATCCTTGCGGTTGTTCGATGTAAACCTCTTCCTTAATCACACCATTAAGGAAGGTTGTCTTTACATCCATCTGGTGTAAGTCCCATTTCATCATGGAAGCAAGTGCCATGATGGTTCTGAGGGAAGTGTACCTTGCTACTGGAGCGAATGTCTCTCAATAGTCAATTCCCTCTTTCTGAGAGAATCCTCTAGCCACAAATCTTGCTTTGTACTTTTCAATACTTCCATCAACGGCATGTTTTATCTTGTAGATCCATTTCAAAGATACCACACTCTTGTTTTCTGGTTTGGGAACTATATCCCAAACATCACTATTCATTATCGACTGGTATTCTTCCGTCGTTGCTTCAACCCATTCTTTCTTCTGTGCAGCTTCCTCATAGCTGGTGGGTTCTTGATCTACAAGGTCACACATCAAAGCTAAATAACTAGAATATGGCTTTGATCTTTTGCTTGTTCTTAGAGAGCCTTCTGGAGCTCCATATCTCTCTACTTCTTATATGATTTCTCTTACCCAAGCAGATTTTCTCTTTCGAGAGATATCCATAGTAGGGGGTTCCTGAGGTTCTAGCATGTCATGATCTTCAAATGCTACTATTTCAGGAGAGGGTTCAGCTTCTACCATTCTGGGAGGTACATCCTCTTCGGGTACTTTTTCAAGTTGATACCTTCTAGATTTCTTAAGAGTTGTCTCTTCATCAAATGTTACATCCCTACTAATCTCGATATGATGGAATCCTGAGATGTATATCCTGAAGGCTTTGGAGACTTCACAGTATCCAAAAAATATTTCCTTCTTTCCAGAAGGATCCAATTTGGTTCTCTTCTCTTTCGGATATGTACATATACTGGGCAGCCAAATATCTTGAGATGGCTCACTTTAGGTTTCTTTCTTGTATACATCTCTTCAGGAGTCTTGAATCCAAGAGCACTGTGAGATAATCTATTTTGCACATATACGGTTGCTCTTGCTACTCCAGCCCATAGGTGCATAGGGAGGTCTTGGTCATGAATCACGGTCTTCACTACTTCCATGATAATTCTATTGTTTCTTTCCGCAACACCATTATGTTGGGGATTATAGGGAGTGGTTAGTTCCCTCTTGATTCCTGCCGCCTTACAGAATGCTGAATTCCTTTGAAGTGTATTCTCCACCATTATCCGATCTCAGTGTCTTGATTCTCTTTTCTGAGTGGTTCTTTATCAAGGCTGTTAATTCCTTGAATTTCCCGAACACTTCACTCTTGTTCTTCGAGAAGTATATCCAAGTCTTTCTTGAATAGTCATCAATAAATGTGACATAATACCCATATCCACTTAATGATATGGAGGGCATAGGACCACATACATCATAATGAATTAGTTCCAATGTACCTTTAGTCTTTGTTTCACTTTTCAGAAAGGGATACATGATGTTCTTTCCTCTTGCACATCCTTTGCAAGTTCCCTCATGATCAATCTTCAGATATGGTAACCCTATTACCACCTTACTCACATAGGGCAGTGCTTTGCAGTTGATGTGAGCAAGTCTCCTATGCCACAGTTCACTTGAGTTGGTAGTCTCATGGACAAGGGTTGTCTTTGGATGTCCTTTGAGCTTGTACAGTCCTCCTTCTTCTTCTCCAATGACCACAGCACCTTCAAGTGTCTTTCCATTGGACCACATAAGTGCTTGTCCATCTATAAAAGCAACTCTATATCCTTTCTTATCTAGAGCAAAGATGGAAAGTAAGTTCTTTTTCAAACCTGGTACATACAGTATTTCCTTTATCTTCATGGAAGTCCGAGAGTCAAGCTTATAACTTGATTCACCAATACCTTTGATGGGATATTGATAATCCTCTCCCAATGATACTTTCTGAGGAGAGTTCTTTTCTTCAAGTCTTGATAGAGTTTGCTTCTTCCCTGTCATGTGCTTTGAGGCACCACTATCAATAAGCCATGTATCTTATCCAAGTGTTACGGGCCTAGAGAGTGCAAAGAATAACACATATTCTTCTACATCTTCACCTCTAGTTAGTCTCTTTCGAGGTCTTTCTTCTTCTTCATTCTCATCTTTAGCTAGATGAGCATGATGTCTCTTACTATTCTTCTTCTTCTTTGGTGATGGACACTCTCTGGCAAGGTGTCCTATCTTATGACAGTTGTAGCATTGATACTTTGAGCAATCCTTCTTCTTTTTCTCAAACTTCTTCTTTGAAGGCTTATGATTACTCTTCTTGAAGTTTGATTGTTTTCTTCCTTTAGTATGGGAGGCTAGAGCTTGATCATCTTCTCTGAGTAGAGCTTCTCTGTTGGCTACTCTAGCTTCTTCTTGTATGCAATCTTCCCATACTATGTCAAACTTCGTACTTTCTTTTCTGGCACACAGAGTCTAGATGAATGAGACCCAAGGTCTGGTGAGACCATTGAGAGCAATCATAACTAGTTCATCCTCATCAAGGGTGTCTCCAATAGCACTTAGTTGTTCTCTGAAATGGGAGACCCTTGTGAAGTAATCTTGAATTGATTCTCCTTTGCTCATCTTGGTGCCCTTCAGTTGAGCTCTCTGATTCATCTTTCTGTTGATGTTCCTTACCTCATACATTCTGGAAAGTGCATCATACATATGTTTAGGTGTCTTCTTAGATGACACTTGAGGGATCAGGTGATCCTTAATAGAATCAGCAATGATCCACATTGCCTTGATTAGGTCTTGTTAATGCTTCTTTAGGTTTTGCAATCTCATCCTTGATGTACTTCTCAAGGTCATTCTCTTTCAGAATGAGACCAGTCCTATACTTCGAAGAAAGGAAGTTTTCCATGCCTCCCAGGTTGTCCTCAAGCTTAGCGCTTGGGGCCATCTTGTCCAGTAGGTCACTAAAAATGAAATTTCTCAAAATAAAAAGCTGACCTTACCAGGAGATGCGCTTGACTGAGGCGAGTTGGTTGGTCCAACTAATTTCTAGAGATCCCAAATATTCACCCTTCAAATCCTACTTGCGAGGTTGCAGCTTTGCAGAATTTATGGTTCTAGTTTTCTGCAGTTTTCTGGTTCAGGGCCAAACTAGGGTTTGGCTTTCCCAGAGATTCAACCACCCCAAACCTTCGATCGTGGGCTTAATAGATGCACTCCAAGGAGGCTCAACTTTCTATGCAAGCAAATCGTTCAAACTCCAAATTTTGCAGAAACCCTAAGATCTTCTGGAGAGGGAGGAGAGAGAGTTTCACCTTTGTGAAAGTTGTCCTATTCAAGCTAGCTCTGATACCATATTAAGATTTCATATGCTAGACTAGACATCATTAGTGTTCAATTCAATTTCACAGTAGTAGCATATGCAAAATCACTGAAAGAAACACAATCACAAGATAGACACAGTGTTTATCCTGTGAAACCCTCAAGGGGAAGAAAACCCAGCCAAAACTTCCTTTGTATAAGATTTATAAGATATAACCCCAAAAACAG
Source organism: Pseudotsuga menziesii (assembly GCA_001517045.1). Classification (NCBI taxonomy): domain Eukaryota; kingdom Viridiplantae; phylum Streptophyta; class Pinopsida; order Pinales; family Pinaceae; genus Pseudotsuga; species Pseudotsuga menziesii. Next base: position 515,865 of record LPNX010172161.1, read on the forward strand.
GTGTTCTCCTCCTTACTGTTATGTCTCTTTCTCTCTCTCCTATGCACTACTCAAGTGAGTGAGTCTGTGTCCAGATAAGAATCACAACTCTCCTATTTATACACATTGAGCCGCCCGACTTTTACCCTAAACAAGTCGGCCCCACTAAACTGTCTGGGCCAACTTCACCTAGGAAGACTCAAAATAGTATTTTATATTATTCATTAGAGTACTAATGACCTGACTTACAATGGAGGGTTTACCTCATCACTCTATGATGACCAAATACAATAGTAACACCCCACCGGAGGAATAATAACATCTCCCTTGGTTACATCAGTAAAATACATTTAGAATATCCTTTAAAGTTACAATATTTCAACAAATATCACAGTTGCCCTTATCATTTTCGAGTCCTCTTCATGACATCCTGAGGGAAACTTATTCATACCTTGGTTCACTTTAGCAAAGCAACAAGAGCAGCTAGCTCTTGATTCTTTCTTCCTTCCCATGCAGTGTCAAAGTGATTATAGACCCAAATGTAAATGACTGAGTATTTTTTCAAATTCTAAAAGTTGAGTATTTTCCCTAGTGCCCTTGGCATCAAAAACACCCCTAGGGCGTCATCCATAGAGACCTCATTGCCAATTTGGCAAGGCACTAGTTTGCTAGTCAGTTTGCACTCTTAGTTTGGAGGTTGTTTTCTGTAAAAGTGTGATGTTTTCTTGCTTGTGATATATCGTTATTGTCATATCTTGTTATCAAGAATCTTAATTATGTGTTAGGAATCATACAATTGATAGTCCGACCTTTACTTTGGGCATTTCCAATTGCATAAGTTCAAACCCCCTAGGGTAGCAATTTGGACACTTTTTCACCTAGCACATAATCCCTTAGATGAAGATCATCATAATCAATTTTGCTATTGAAATTGACTTGTTGGAATGTATTTCAATTGTCTCTAAACCATTACCAATCCAAATCCATTTATACTCAATAGCAATTTGTTCAGATCCAAAGTTCATCCACAGAATATCTCACCTTCAATCATAAGATCTAGTTTTGGTACCTTGTCTTCAGTCTTTCCCACAAGGTAAGACTAGAGTCTCCCCCTTAGGCATTCTTGCTCTTGAAGAGACAAGAATCATGTTCGACATGACAACCAATCCATCCTTGTGAAGTAGGATCCCTGATTGTCACCTCTTTAGCTACCTTTCCCTCTCTGCCATCCTGGCTAGGATATCTATTTGGGGTAGTTACAAGTTGTGTGAAAACAGTACTAAAAACCGTCAATGTTGAATGGTGAGTTTTGTAACCATGAGCTCACTATGAATGATGTCTATGAATGTCTTGTAGATTAAGACTAGGATTTATAATGTCAAATCTAGTGTTAACAATCCTCTTGAGGGATCATCCTTCACACTAACAAATGCATATCTTGGATTGGATGTAGAGGATGGGGAGGAGGAGAAGGATGGAAGAGAGATCAGTGAAAGTGGTGGTGATCTTGATGATTCTGACATGGCGGAGGATTGACGAGCTATGATATTTTTTCATCTACAGTAGTAGTATCCACCCTATTTGGTATTTTGCCATTGCATTCCCACCTATATTATCAGTGATTTAGCATCTCTATAATACATTTTGATTTTGACGACATCAAATGACTAAATGAGAAAACTACAATTTATAGTTTTGTTATCACATATACATTTGCAGTTGGGCTTCCATGATGCAGCATGCAAATGCATCTCTTATTCTATTTCCGGGCTATTTTTCACATGGGGTATTAGCATGGATCATTACAGCTTCAGCCATTCCAGAGCCTTGTTCATCAGAATTTCCTTGCCAGGACTGAGGCTCATTGGTCCATTGAGATGATATCAGTGATGACCTAGTTCATTGGAGCAGAGCAGCAGATCAAAGTTGGTACACACAGTTATAAAGGGGCCTATCAGGTGGAGACAGGTATATATGGTGAGATCAGGTATACGCGTCTTTGGTTTGATTTTGCTCCATGATGTATGTCAAACACCTACGCTTGTAATGTTAGGATGATTATGGTGACCTATGCTTATATCTACTATTGCTTTAACTTATGTTATGACTAATCAAGATATTTGATGTGAAGACTGTTGCTCATGACATGCTTATATAAATAGTAAACCTTAGTGCTAGGTTGGTTCTATGTGTCACTTGTCCCTATCCATCCAGTTTCATCCATTGTAAACTTATCTTGTGACTTAGACTGTTTGAGACTTGTGAGATTGAAGATCCTTTCCCCATTTTGACCTCTATGCATGATGGATCCCATGTTGTTTTATGTCTCAGCTCTAAGTTGTGCAACAAAACTTGCCGACGCCTTGATCCTTCTAGGCCAAGAGAACCCGCTGTTGTTGGTTCCTAAGCTTGGGCGAGTTGGGTTTTGAAGCCTTGACCTCTCTGGTCGGTTGCCCCCGATGTTTGTCTTAACGGTCGATATCCCCCCCTAGTTGCCCGAGAAGTTATCAACTAAAGCTTGAAGCAATATGTATACCATCATTACATGCATTATGTGTTATATGCTATATATTATGAAATGCAAGCCCACAAATAAAATTGCAAACTATGTCTTTAGACACAAATCAAAAAGGGCTATGAAGTGAAATTGTTAAAGGCCCAAATAAAGCAATGGATAAACAAATGCTAAATCTAAAGACTGTTGGCCATTTTATTAAAATGTAATGATTAATTCCTCACGGAGCCGATGGGTTTTGATGTAAGATGGAGTAAGGGACAGCTAATTCTAAGTGTCCCGTAGGATCTCTTCACTACAGCTTCTTATGTACTCAACGCAAGGGTCCCATAAAAGATCTTCACGGAGCTTGATATTTGGCTTGGATGTGAGTCGTAGACATGTTGTTAAAGTTGAATGGACACTTTTCAAATCAGCTCATCCACCTGTGAGACACCACTATTAGATTAGCAGCNTATCAAGCTCCATGAAGATCTTTGCAGAAGACTGTAAAACAAGAAACCAGTTGTATTTTGTAATATCCCAGATGCAGATATTCAACTGTTTTCTACACTAGGGCTTGCTTAAGCCTCCCGATGTACAATAATATTGAAAATAAATTTGCATGCAAAGAACCGGACAAATGGCCCTATTTTATAGCTAACTAGGGCAGAGAATTTTATGATGATAGATCAACACTTACCACTGATAATCCGGCTGATGATGCTCCAGAGAGAATATGCATGCAGTAAGAACTGATCTGGTGAGGAACTGATGCTCCTTGCCTCCGGTGATACCCCAGCAGCATGAACCCTTAATCAGCTAAAGGTGACGTTTTCAGTGAAGGAAGTGTCTGATGCAGGTGAGAATTTGCAGGAGTGGTATTCTTCCCATGCTGGAGAGGATGCCTGACACATGCAGAAGTTCTGAGATCAACAAGCATGCTAGCGAATTGAACTGGAGGTTTAGCTACTCACACCCCCCTGATTCCCAAACTGCCGAGAACTACTTCGGATGAGCAAACTGGAAGCTAATAATCACCGGGTACTGGAGGATGATACCGATGATGAGAATGGTGCCAGTGTTCTGAAGAAAAACAGAGATCTAAGGACCCAACGAATGGTGTGGGCTTTTCCAGCTAAAAACCCCCCCTACCTGCACATGTGTCACTGCAAACAATCTCTGATGGATACTAGATGAATAAGTTGAAGAGCAGATGGTGAACCTAGATGGTTTACCCTGAATAAGACTAGGGCAGATATTTCACTGTGAAAACCTCGTTAGCTGAAGAAGTCGTCTTCAACCCCAACTGTCGTGGCCGCACGCTGTGCTGCTACTCAAGAAACTCCAAATCAATAATAATCAGAAGTGTCTTCTCCATTCACTTTATCTTTCTTTTATAACTTTCAACTACGAAAACCCTAACTTTTGACCTATTTAGGTCACTTTAACTTCTAATTTGCAGTTGACTTGCATGCATGCACATGGAGACTTAATCGGGTGCATGCATCATTAAATAATGCTCAAATGTCATGCATGTCGATGGCCTTTGGCTCTGGTGGCCCTCCTCGACCCAATGGTGATATAATATTGATGCCCTAGATCTTCTATATATGGCATCAGTCTTCGGTTGATTCTTTGACTGTTAGTACCCGCTCGAACCTATAGGAATCACATAGGTTAGCGGGTCAGTCCTCAATGCCCAAGCAGAAGAGGACATTACATATTTAATTATATTTCCTAAGTTTACCTTGGAAGATAATTAAAAAAATTATTGACATTAAGTGAAAGTGAAATTAGGTTTTATGCTTTACCTAAAGTTATATAAGAGAAGTCAATTGGTTGAGAGGACACACACACTTGTATTCCGACAGAGACAAGATATAGACAGCAGGAGAAAAAGTCAAACAGAGGATTGAGCTAGGAAGACAGGGGATCGAGGAGCAGGTTCACCGAGTAGACAGAACCCACATAGGTCGACAAGCAAAGCTACAGGAGGAATGTCGTACCATTTCGTACAGCTGCAAGTGTGACCGTACGAATTCCGTACAGCAGTTGTACGGACGTACGGATTCACATGTGTGAGGTCGTACACTCTCTCAGGGGGGTGCAGAGGTTTAGCTAGGGGTTCGTCCGGTGATTATGCCGTGTAACTGTGTTCGTCAGTTTGGGTGAATTTGCAGTGATTGTAACGTTCCATATTTTCTCATAATTAAATCTATATCTGACTGCTGCATCGGTTTTCCCATCTTGGGTTTTTCTGAAGGTTTCCATACCCAAAATAACTGTCACTTTTATGCTATGATGTTATGAGTTATTTCTCAGTTTTATATTCCACTGTATACTGTAAAAGATATTCATGTGTGGTTATCAATAGATATTTTGAATGCACTGTTTAGCCCTAGTTGAATATTAAAGGAACATTTACATGGTATCAAAGCTCTGGTGAGCTAAAGCTGAAAGATTTGCAGCAGCAATGATAGATCCGGGGCAGATCTATTGAAGACACAAAGTTAGATTGAATATCTAGGGTTGAACAGGTAACACTTCACTATAGCCATGCAGTTGAGAGTTGAGGATAGACTGCAGGGTGCTCAGCACTTTCCTAAATGGAAAGAGAGGATCACAAGGATCTTGGACGTCTTTGATGTCAAGGAGCACATTGACTCCACTAAAGTTGCACCCATAGATCTGGCAGATCTGATAGCCTGGAAGAAGATTGATTCCAGAGCCATGTCAATTATCATGGATTTAGTGAAGGACCATATAGTCCCTCACCTTTCTGGTAAGAAGACCGCATTGGAGATGTGAAAGGCTTTGGAAAGTCTATGCCAAAGCAAGAATGAAAATAGGAAGATGGTGTTGCAAGAGAGGATGTGCAGCACCAGGATGACCAAGGGAGAAGGATTGGTGCCTTATCTCACGAGGCTCACATAGATCAAGGATGAGCTTGGAGCTATTGGCTCTAAGACTAATGATGAGGAGCTAGTTTGGATAGCCCTCAATGGCTTCTCGAAGCCATGGGACACCTTTGTCAAAGGTGTTGTGGCTAGGGAGAACCTCCCTAATTGGCAAAGACTGTGGGATGACTTTGTGCAAAAGGAGACCCCCACGGGTCAACGATCAGGCTCATCCAACAATGCCCCACAGATTGGGGATGAGGAGGCTCTAGCCCTTACAAGGAAGAGCAAGGGAAAGGCAAAGAGGAAGAAGGATGGTAAGAAGAACCTTAACATGTAAAAGGTCAAGTGTTTTATCTGCCACAAGCAGGGACACTTTGCCTCCCAGTCCCTAGACAAGAAGAAGAAGAGTAACACTTAGATGACTGGATTTGCAGAGGTGGAGGAGTTCAGCAGAAACTTCGATGAGGAGTTATGCTTGATAGCTTGCATGGCAAGCACCACAGGGAGCAGTATATGGTACATTGACAGTGGAGCATCTAGTCACATGCTAGACAGAAGAGATTATTCAGAGACTTGCAGGAGGGTGGAACAGGGATCCACATTGAGTTGGGTGATGATGCCCGGTATCAGGCGCACAGAGTTGTCACTGTTTACATTCAAAGGGAGTTTGGCAAACCCCTCAATTTTGTTGATGTGTTGTATGTTCCAGGACTGACCAAGAACCTTGTATCAATCTCCACTCTAGAGGACAAGGGATATCAAGTGAAGTTTCGTGACCATAGAGTATATACCAGGCCCAAAGGATCAGATAGAAGCTTGAATCGAGTGATTGGAAGGAGGAGCGGGAAAGTGTACAGACTACACTTTGAGCCTGCAAAGGCTTGAGTCAGCAGCAGCAGCAGTCAAGGTGAATTGTGGCATAGGAGGATGGCACACATACACCATGGAGCACTGAAGCATTTGAGATAGGCAGTCATTGGAGTTCCTTAGGTACAGGAGGAAAAGCATAACCACTACAAGGGTTGTGCTTTGGGGAAGAACATCAGGAAGCATTTCCCACAGAGTGAGCACAAGTCTAAGGATCCCTTGGACTTGGTGCATTATGATGTATGCAGACCTATGAGTGTCCATTAGTTCAGTAGTTACAGTAATTGCGTAACCTTCATTGATGACTATTCCAAGAAGACCTGGATCTATTTCGTGAAGCCCAAGTCAAAGGTCTTTGAGAGGTTCCGAGAGTTCAAAACTCTTGTGGAGAACCAAACTGGAAAGAAGATTCGGGTGTTGAGGACAAACAACAAGGGTGAGTACACTTCCAATAAATTCATGGAGTATTGTTCGGCTGAGGGGATCAAGAAGGAGCACACTGTGCCCCACAGCAGAATGGAGTTGCAAAGCAGAAGAACAAGACTATGGTTGGAGCAGCCAAGGCCATGTTATTTTAGTTATATGGCACTGGTAACAAAGTTGATTAACTCTGAACCTTCCATCTTCGGGGAGGATGCACAACATGATGTGTGGCAAGAGGCTATGGTTGAGGAGTATGACTCCATTATGAAAAACTAGGTATGGGAGATTGTGTCGAGGCCACAAGGGAAAAAGGTGGTGGGGTCTAGATGGATCTACAAGGTGAAGCATGCAGCAAACGGAAGCATGGAGAAGTACAAGGCACGCTTCGTGGAAAAGGGGTTTTCATAGAAGGAGGGTATTGACTACGAGGAGACCTTCACCCCTGTTGCCAGGTATTCTAACATTCAGACCATTATCTCACTAGCAGCTGAGATGGGTTAGCGAGTCCATCAGATGGATGTCAAGACTGCCTTCCTCAACTAAGTGATAGAGGAGGAGGTGTATATTAAGCAGCCAGAGGGGTTTGATGTGGAAAACAGGGAGAAGCATGTATGCAGAGTACATAGAGCTCTTTATGGGCTTAAGCAGGCACCTTGAGCATGGTACTCGAGGATAGACAACTATCTATGGGAGATGGGATTTCAGCGGAGTGAGGCTGACCACAACCCGTACTTCTTGACAGGTGAGATGCCTCTCATACTAATCCTGTATGTGGATGATCTCTTTCTTACAGGATATGAGAGGCTGATTGTAGACTGCAAGTCCAACCTTGCAGTGGAGTTTGAGATGAAGGACCTTGGTCTAATGCATTACTTTCTAGGCTTGGAGATTTGGCAGAGAGATGGATGCTTCTTCATTGGATAGGGGAAGTATCCAGTTGAGATCTTGAAGAGATTCAGGATGGAAGACTGCAAGCCTATGGCCATACCTCTAGTTTCCAACTGGAGGAAGATTAATGCATCAAGATTAGACAGATTTGATCCTACCTTGTATCAAATCGCTTATGTATCTGGTCAACACTCGACCAGACATTAGATTTGCAGTCAACTCTTTGAGTCAATTCATGGTGAACCCTCGGAGAGTGCATTGGACGGTTGTGAGGCACATACTTCGCTACATCAGAGGTACAGTGGAGTATGGATTGGTTTATGAGTGCAGGGGGAGTGTACAATTATCAGGTTTCACAGATGTTGACTGGGAAGGATGTGTAGAGTACCGGAAGAGTACTTCAAGTTGTTGTTTCAGCATTGGATGAGGGGTTGTCTCTTGGTTCAGCAAGAAGCAAAAATCAGTTGCATTGAGCTCGACAGAGGCTGAGTACATGGCAGCCAGCATGGCTACTTGTGAGGGTATGTGGCTGAGGAAGTTAATTGCAAGGTTGTTCGAGATTGAGCTAGAGGCTACAGTAGTTCACTATGACAATCAGAGTGGCATCAAGCTATTTGGGAATCTAGTGTTCCATGACCGGAGAAAACACATAGGCATCAGGTACCACTTTTTGAGAGTTGTGTTCAGAGGAGAACCATTCGGTTGGAGTACATACAGACAGATGAGCAGGTGGCAGACATTTTCACCAAGGCACTTTGCAGATAGAGTTTTGTGAAGTTCGAGGATAAGTTGGGGTTGCTACTGAATCCCTTCCTCGTTGAGAGGGAGTGTTAGATTAGGAAACCAGTTGTATTTAATTATTTCTCCTGAGTTTACTTTGGAAAATAATTAAAAGGATTATTGACTTTAAGTGAAAGTGAAATTAGGTTTTACGCTTTACCTAAAGTTATATAAGAGAGGGAAATTGTTTGAGAGGACACACACACTTGTATTTCGACAAAGACAGGATGTAGACAAGAGGAGAAAAGTCAAACAGGGGATTTAGTTGGTAAGACTGAGGATCGAGCAGCAGGTTCACCGAGCAGACAAAACCCACAAAGGTCGACAGGCAGAGTTGCAGGAGGAAGATCGTACCATTCTGTATGGATTTCGTACACCTGCAAGCATGACCGTACAGATTATGTACGACCGTACGAATCCACACGTGTGAGACCATATAGCTGGGTCGTATACTCTCTCAGGGGGGTGCAGAGGTTTAGTTGGGGGTTTGTCCAATGATTCTACCGTTTAGCTACAGTCATCAAGTTTGGGTGAATTTCACTGCTAACGTTCCATATTTTCTCATAATAAAATCTATATCTGACTGCTAAACCGCTTTTCTCATCTTGGGTTTTTCCGAGGGTTTCCATACCCAAAATAACTGTCATTTTTATGTTGTGATGTGAGTTATTTCTCAGTTTTATATTTCGCTACATACTGTTAAAGATATTCATGTGTGGTTATCAGTAGATATTTTCAATGCACTGTTTAGCCCTAGTTGAATATTAAAGGAATATTTACAACCACCATTCCCTACTGTTTATATGTAATGCATATGTCACTATGGTTGTGTGTACTTGTCATTATTCGGATAAATCACAAAGTCAAAGTAAGTCTAAAGTCATTACCCTTTGCCCTAGCCTTTGTTTTCCACACTCACCCAACAATAACACATTGTTTCCACTCTGTAAGTATGGCATGAACAAGCAGACTTCCAGAGAGTTCCGAGATTCTTCAGTAGCACAGGTATATCTTTCTATTATTATTCTTATTTGTCGCCATAATTATGAATAACTTGATTTAAGCTTGGTTTTGATATACACCATTGGAGCATTTCTTACCCTAGATGCTTACAGGATCATATTGATGCAGTATCTCACCTTTAGTTTGGGTACTTTGACCTGGTCAACCCAGTTAACCAAGTCGAGCACAGTTCCCAAGGCAATGCCTCAGAAAACAACATGGTCTATATTTGTTCCAGACATGCCCAGGACCAATACTGCGGTTTCAGTTTTGAAAGTTTGGCCCCATATCTCCAGATCAGTGATTATTATCACTTTATTATTGGTCAAATGATCAAATTTAATTACAGATGGCAATATGTTGGGTTCTCTCAGAGCAGTGTAGTCTTCCAGGGGGTATGAGCAGTCACTTACATCATTCTTTTGTGTCTCCAGCTCATCCAGAGCAGTTAGTTTTCCCTAGTTCTCATCATGAGTTGAGTTATGGTGATTTTTATCAGTTTCAGAGGATGTACTAGCAAAAAATGAACTAGAGAATTCACCGAAAAATGGATTTGGCCTCTTGGGTCAAGGAAATGACTTGGAATTTTGACATATGATATGTCTCAGCATTCCGGACAGCCTCCAACAGTATTCAGTCAGCAGATGTCCAGATTATTTTATTTTGGCTCAGCCGGTGAGGAAAGCCCCCCAAGGGACGCCCTCTCAAGTTGGCTAATGGTGTATTTCATTGTTATATCATATGATTTGAAGTTGTAATGAGTCCTAGGGTGATTTAAGCCCCTAGTGACCCCCTCCTTTGTATCATCATGTCACATCTTATGCTATAATGTGGCTGTCACTTTAGAGAGGCGTCCTTGAGCAAAGTGCGCGCCCTCTTTTGACTTGGTCACTTGATCCATGTATTGATCTATGTATTGTTGATTTCCACCATTGATGATGTTATAATCTCAACCGTTCGATAAAAAAGTGAGTTAGGGTTTATGTCTCTCTCAAACTATTTAAGAGAGGTGACCCCCCCATTGTATTTCATGAACTCTGGCACCGAAATATTGAATAGAAGATTTGTCTAGGATTACTCTCTATGTATTTTATAAATGAGTTGATGATCTGATGATTGGTATTGCTGCTCTTATGTACTGAGCTTGTTTCAAGATATATCTTGCATTTTTTCCTTTACCCATATCATATGCAAGGAAGGAGGCGCGCTAGGAGAGACAGGGCGCATCTGTGGAACAACTCAACATTTGCCCAGCTCTTGGGTGTTCGATTCAGGGAGTATCTCTTTCTCTATGAATTTTTACTTCTTGTCGTTTCCTTATTCTATAGATCCTGTCCGTTTGTCTGATCATCTGATTTTTCTCTGATTGGGCAGGTTGAAGAGGGCGCTTGGGTGATTGGTTAAAGCTCAACAACATCAAGATTCTCTCCAAAAAAGTTTATTTATTCAAGGAGGTAGCATTCTTCATCATTTCTGAGGTCATCTACAAAATCTAGGTATGTCTCACAGGTAATTTCTCTCATTTAATTTTTGTATGCATTGCCCATCATTGCTTTCATTGAAAAACCCTTGTTTAGCATTAGGAAAAATCACCAGACCCAACTACACTAGGAATCTGCAATTTTGGCAATCTGGGTTTTGTCGACCACGTTGAAAAACCCCCTCCCTCAAAAACGTCAAGCTTGGACTCCTCTTCCCATCTCTAGGCACTGGTTTCAGTTTGGGAGAAAACGCCCTTGTTTGGTTTGATAGCCTTTTTTCTGTGCATTTTGTCTGGTTTGCTTAGATCTTTTTACTATTAAATCTTACATCCAAGAAAGTGTGTTGAAGGGATAATTTCATTATATCAACCTCATCTTGGGTATTTTCCATATTTTTTATTAAATCCTCCCAAGGTCTTGGGTTTGACATTCGAACAAACACACCAACCCTAGATCTGTTTTAAACTCTTTAAGTCACTGATCTAATAGATTCGAGTAACATTTCAACAATCCTTAAACACACGTACTCGAATACTCCTTAAATTGTGGCTTCTCCGTTAAATCTAGGGTTTCCAGCTCCCACCTTACTTATTCACACTTTTTGGCTTCATCTGGTGACTAGCTGTAGGTCTGTCCTTTCGGGATAAGATCAGGTCCCCCCCATTGTCACTTGGGCATTTAGTGGCATAAAGCAAAGGAATCCCTAACCGACGTGACAACCATCCATCTTTTGGGGGTTAGGGTTTTCGTAGGTCACAGCTTTGGTTGCATGTCCCCTCTGCCATCCTGTATTGGATCTCTTAATCGAGACAACTACAAAATCCATGATAATAGCTTCTACCATTTAAACTTCTAGTTTATGTTATTTTTTAAAATTGACATGAAAGCTTGCAAACATGATTACAAACAGACTCAATGGACAAATATAAAAGATATGCTTTTGTTATTGTTATCACATATACATTTGCAATTGGTCTTCCTTGATGCAGCATGCAAACTTGTCTCTTATTTTATTCCGAGCTACTTTTTATATGGGGTATCAGCATGGATCTTTACAGCTTCAGAGCCTTGTTCATCAGATTTTCCTTGGCAGAACTGAGATTTAGGAGTCCATTGAGATCTTTTTAGTGATGATCTAGTTCATTATAGCAAAGCAGCAGATTGGAGTTGGTACACATCAAGTGGAGACAAGTATATATGGTGAGATCAGGTATACACTTTCATGGTTTGATTTTGCTCTATGATGTATGTCAGATACCTATGCTTATCATGTTAGGACGATTATGGTGACCTATGCCTATATCGATTGTGCTTTAACCTGTGTTATGATTAATTGAGGAATTTGATGTGAAGATTGTTGCTCATGCCATGCTTGTACAAATTGTAAGCCTAGGTGCTAGGATGTTTCCATGTCATTTGTCCTCGTCCATCCAATTCATCCACATTCAATTTTATTCCATGACTTAGACTGATTGAGACTTGTGAGATTGAAGATCCCTTTCCCCATTATGGCCCTATGTATGATAGACTCCATGTTACTTTCTATCTCTGGCTATGAAGTATGTGGCTTGACCAATGTGGTTGGGTTCACATGGTAGTTCTCCTTTAGTTCTCAAAGCAAGTGCTCCATCATAACAGTGTTGTTAAACACTAAAGCATCGGAACACATAAAAGCTATATCTAAAGGATGCAAAAAGTATAAATGTTTAAAAAGTAGTCAGTGGGCAACAATTTGAGCACTCATTACTTGTATAATGTAAGGCTCAATCTGCACTCTACAGGGGCGGCAGGAAGAGGCAAACTCGTCGGAGCTATCGACTGCTCGCTGGCAATGGGGCTAGGCCTTAGTCATTTACTAGAGCCCAGAAGGCTTCCAGGGCACCTACTCTTGTACACTGGCTACTATCTTGTGAAATGTAAAGTGATTTGAAAAGGTCAATGGTCAAAGGATGAGCACTCACTCCTTGTATAGTGTTCGACCCTTGTATAGTGTTTGGCTCTTGTGCCCCCACAAGGCATCAAGGTGAGACTAGCTTGCAAGAGTGGGTGTTTGTCAGTACTGGAGCCCAGAAGGCTTCCAAGGCACCTGCCTTTGAAGGTTGACCTACCTTGCAAATAAAGTGCAAAGGAAAACGTGTTAGAGTCTAAGGGTGTTGAATTATTGTAAGTTCGAAGTGTATTTACTTATTATCCCCGATGTTCCTATCGGGAGAATTACTAAGAGTCACGAGGAAAGTCCCTCCGTTGTAAGTCGGGTCATTAGCACCCAAGTTAATATAATATTTTGTTGGAGTCCTCCTAGAGAAGTCGACCCTGTCAGTTTTAGTGGGGCTAACTTGTTAAGTGGAAAATCAATTGAACGGAAGAATATAAATAGAAGTGAGACTCCTCTCACTTCTACACACTCACACTCACTTGTGTAGCGCATAAGAGAGAGAGAGAGAAGCAGTAGCTACAAGGAGGAGAAGGATTAGTCTGGGGTTTTACCTTTTATCTTTTGATCGTCTATATTGAGGAAGCTTTTGCTAGGTTTTTCTCTTTAGGGTTTTCCCAAGATAAATCTATGTTGATCTTGTGATACTATTTCTTTCAGTCATCCTGTCTATATGCTTTTGTTATGAATTTTGAATTGAATGCTGATAATCTAGCTTAGCATATATGGAATTTCAACATGGTATCAGAGCTAACCTAAATAGGACATCTTTCACAAGAGAAAAAGCCCTCTCTCTCTCCTCGACAAGAAATAAGGGTTTCAGGAAAAATTTTGAGTTTTGGAAAACTGATTGCATGGAAAGTTGCGCCCTCCCAGAGCACATTTCTGAGCCAAGGATCGAAGTTTTTGGAGGAGTAGATCTCCCGGAAAGTCAAACCCTAGTTTGACAGCTGCTCCAAAAAATTGTTGGAAGCTGCAGTGCTAAATCTTGCAAGTCAGATTTGAAAGGTGAAGACTTGAGATCTCCAGAAACCAAGCTCACCAGTCAACTCGCCTCAGTCAAGCACATCTCCTGGTAAGTTCAGTTTCTCACTCCTCAAAATTTCATTTTTCAATGATCTCCTATCAAGATGGCCCCAAGCACCAAGCTTGAGGACAAGCTAGAAGGTATAGAGAATTTTCAAGCATGGAAGTACAAGATTGGTTTCATTCTCAAGGAGAATGATCTAGAAAAATATATCAAGGATGAAATTCCTGAACCCGAAGAGGCTGAAGCTAAGGAGAAGCACGAGAAGGAGTTGATTAGGGCACAAAGAATTATTGCTGATTCTATCAAGGATCACTTGATCCCTCAGGTGTCATCCAAGAAGACTCCGAAAGAAATGTATGATGCCCTATCCAGAATGTATGAAGGAAGAAACATCAACAGAAAGATGAATCTAAGAGCTCAACTGAAGAGCACCAAGATGAGTCATTGAGAATCCATCCAAGACTATTTCACAAGGGTCTCCCAGTTCAAGGAACAACTAGAAGCTATTGGAGACAACCTTGATGAAGATGAGTTAGTTATGACTGCTCTCAATGGTCTCACCAAACCCTGGGAGTCATTCATTCAGATGATGTGTGCCAGGAAGGAAAGCATGAAGTTTGATATTGTATGGGAAGACTGTATTCAAGAACTGACTAGAGTGGAAAATAGAGAAGCCCTACTGAAGGAGGATGATCAAGCCCTAGCCATTCATACAAAGAGAAGAAGAAGTCAACCTAACTTCAAGAAGGGAAACCACAGGGAGTATCAACCTCCCAGAAAGTTCCACAAGATAAGAGAAAGTCTCCCTGATAGGGACTACTCTGGCTTTCAATGTTTTCACTGTGATAAGATAGGACACATTGCCAGAAATTGTCCTTTGAAGAAACAAGCATACAAGAAGAGAAACAACAACAACAAAAGGCATCATGCACATTTAGCTGAAGATGAAGATGAAGAAGAAGAAGAGGAAGGACCTCAAAGGAAGCAAGCAAGAGAAGAAGATGCAGAAGAGTATGTACTATTCTCTGCACTCTCTGGGTCTGTAACACCTGGAGAAGACACTTGGCTTAGGCTTATTGATAGTGGTGCTTCAAAGCACATGATGGGACAAAAGAAAACTTTGTCCAAACTTGAACAAAAAAACTCCCCTCGAAAAGCATCTCTAGGAGATGACTATCAATATCCAATCAAAGGAATCGATGAAGCAAGCTACAAGCTTGATTCAGGAAATCCCCTAAAGATGAAGGAAGTTCTATATGTACCTAGTCTAAAGAAGAATTTACTTTCTATCTCAGCTTTAGATAAGAAAGGATTCAGAGTTGGATTTATAGATGGCCAAGTACTCATGTGGCCCAAAGGAAAATCAATTGAAGATGCAGTTGTAATTGGTGAAGAAGAAGGAGGCCTGTATAAACTCAAGGGGCATTCAAAAATAGCCCTTGTTCATGAGTCCACTAACCCTAGTGAACTGTGGCATAGAAGGCTTGCCCACATCAATTACAAAGTACTACCTCATGTGAGCAAGGTAGTGACGGGATTACCAGACTTGAAGATCAACCATGAAGGCATCTGCAAAGGATGTGCAAAAGGAAAGAATATCAAGAATCCATTTCCGAAGAGAGAAACAAAAACTAAAGGTACGTTGGAACTAATTCATTCAGATGTATGTGGTCCAATGTCCTCCACATCTTTGAATGGTTTCGAATATTATATTACCTTTATTGATGACTATTCAAGAAAGACATGGATCTACTTCTTGAAAGCAAAGAGCGAGGTGTTTGAAAATTTCAAGGAATTCAAAGCCTTGATAGAGAATCTTTCAGACAAGAAAACAAAGACACTCCGATCAGACAATGGCGGAGAGTATACTTCGAAAGAGTTTGAAGCTTTTTGTAAAGATGCTGGAATTAAGAGGGAACTAACTACTCCCTACTATCCTCAACAAAATGGTGTTGCAGGAAAAAAGAACATAACTATCATGGAAGCAGTGAAGACAATGATATATGATCAAGATCTTCCAATGCATCTATGGGGAGAAGCAAC
The DNA here is from genome assembly GCA_001517045.1 of Pseudotsuga menziesii. Lineage (NCBI taxonomy): Eukaryota > Viridiplantae > Streptophyta > Pinopsida > Pinales > Pinaceae > Pseudotsuga > Pseudotsuga menziesii. Next base: position 531,688 of record LPNX010172161.1, read on the forward strand.
AAGAACTATTGTCTATGTATAGAATAGAATATCTCACAGTGCTCTTGGATTCAAGACTCCAAAAGAGATGTTCACGAGAAAGAAGCTTGAGGTAAGTCACCTCAAAATATTTGGTTGTCCAGTATATGTTCATATACCGAAAGAGAAAAGAACCAAATTGGACCCCTCCAGAAAGAAGGGGATATTTGTTGGATACTATGAAGTGTCTAAAGCATTCAGAATTTACATTCCTAGATTCCATCACATGAAAATCAGTAGAGATGTAACATTCGATGAAGAAGAAGCTCTCAAGAGATCCATAAAATGTCAACATGAAGAAGTATATGAGGAAGAGGCACCTCCCAGAAATGTAGAGGCTACATTCCTCCCTGACGATGACACACCTGAAGATCATGATATGACAGAACCACAAGAGCTTCCCACGATGGAGATATCACGAAAGAGAAAGCCTGCTTGGGCAAGAGAAATTATACATGAAGCAGAAAGATATGGAACTCCTGAAGGCTCCGCAAGGATAAGCAAGAAGCCCAAGCCATTTTCCAGCTATGTATCTTTGATGTGTGATCTTGTGGATCAAGAACCTATAAACTATGAAGAAGCAGTACAGAAGAAAGAATGGGTAGAAGCAATGACAAAAGAGTAACAGTCAATCATGAAGAACGATGTGTGGGATATAGTTCCCAAACCAGAAGGCAAGAGTGTAGTATCCTCCAAATGGATCTACAAAATAAAACATGCAACTGACGAAAGTATAGAAAAATACAATGCAAGATTTGTGGCTAGAGGTTTCTCTCAGAAAGAGGGAATTGATTATGAAGAAACATTTGCACCAGTAGCACAGTATACTTCGATTAGAGCTATCATGGCACTTGCATCCATGATGAAGTGGGACTTACACCAGATGGATGTGAAGACAGCCATCCTGAATGGTGTGATTGAAAAAGAAGTATACATAAAACAACTACAAGGATTTGAAGTTGAAGACAGACGGACTCACATATGCAAATTGAAGAAGGACCTGTATCGCTTGAAGCAAACTCCTAGAGCTTGGTATGGAAGGATAGATAGTTTCCTGACGAGCTTGGAGTTTACAAAGAGTAAAGCCGATCCTAACCTTTACTACAAGGTTATAGAAGATGAACATGTCATACCATTACTATATGTTGATGATTTATTTCTGACAGGGAATAAAAAACAAATTGTAGAATACAAGAAGAAGCTCACTAAAGAATTTGAGATGAAAGACCTTGGGTTAATGCATTATTTCCTAGGTCTGGAAGTATGGCAAATTTCAGAAGGAATCTTTCTCAACCAAGGAAAGTATGCAGTAGAGATATTGAAAAGATTCGATATGTTGGAATGCAAAGCCATGGCCACACCCATGGATACCAACATGAAGTTGTTATTTGATGACTCCTCAAAATTAGTGGATGTGACTCAATACAGACAGATTATTGGGTCGTTGATGTACCTAACAAATACCAGACCAGACATTTGTTTTGCTGTGAACACCTTGAGTCAGTATCTAGTTCAACCTAGACGTGTTCACCTGATAGCTACAAAACAGGTGATGAGATATCTGAAAGGGACTATAGACTTTGGTCTATACTATGATGGAAACCATGATTACCGATTGTATGGCTATACAAATGCAGATTGGGATGGAAGTGTCTCAGACAGAAGAAGCACATCAGGCGGATGTTATAGTCTGGGGTCTACTATGATTTCATGGTTTAGCAAGAAACAGTCTAGTGTTGCTCTTAGCACGGCTGAAGCAGAATATATAGTAGCTTGCTTTGCTAGTTTTGAAGCCATATGGCTTCGAAAGCCGATGTCAGGTTTATTCAACCTAGAGTTGGATACTACTATGATTCTATGTGATAACCAAAGTTGTATAAAGATGACGGAGAACCTAGTGTTCCATGATAGGTCGAAGCACATAAAAATCCGGTATTTTTACATTCGAGATATGACGCAAAAGGGAGCCATAAAGCTCCAGTATGTGAGTGCTGATGAACAAGTTGTTGATGTGTTAACGAAGCCTCTGTCTCGGGTAAAGTTCGAATACTTTCGAGACAAGCTTGGTGTTGTTCGGAAAGACCTTCCTCGAAAGAGGGAGCAGTGATGTTGAAGTGGGATTGTATCATCCCTGGACACTTGTCCTAAAGTGATCTGGTGACTTCAGTCTTCGAGAATGAAGCGGGATTGTATCATCCTTGAACTTCTGTTCAGAATGGATCCGGTGACTTCAATCCTCAAGAATGTGGTAGGATTGTATCATCCTTGAACTTTTGTTCAGAATGGATCCGGTGACTTCGGTACTCGAGAACGTGGTAGGATTGTATCATCCTTGAACTTTTGTTCAGAATGGATCCGGTGACTTCGGTACTCGAGAACGTGGTAGGATTGTATCATCCTTGAACTTTTGTTCAGAATTGATCCGGTGACTTCGGTACTCGAGAACGTGGTAGGATTGTATCATCCTTGAACTTTTGTTCAAAATGGATCCGATGACTTCGGTACTCGAGAACGTGGTAGGATTGTATCATCCTTGAACTTTTGTTCACAATGGATCCGGTGACTACGGTACTCAAGAACGTGGTAGGATTGCATCATCCTTGGACTTAGTCCTAAAGTGATAGGGAGTGATTATCCCGTAATTGTATTCGGTGACTTTGGTTGTCGAGAATGTGGTAGGATTGTATCATCCCTGGACTTCAGTCCAAAAGTGATCCGAAGACTTTCATCTTCGTATTGTGGATTGCAGGTTGTTGCTGCTGATGATGATGTTGCTAATCGAAAGATCAGGGTGTGATGATGATGTTGCTCAAATTGTTGTTGATGATGATGTTGCTGATCAAAAGATCAGAATGTGATGATGATGTTGCTCAGATTGTTGTTGATGATGATGTTGTTGATCGAAAAATCAGAGTGTGATGATGATGTTGCTCAGATTGTTGTTGATGATGATGTTGTTGATCGAAAGATCAGAGTGTGATGATGATGTTGCTCGAAGTGTTGATCAAAAGGTAAAAGTACTATTGATGATGATGTTGCTGAAGATCAAAATGCTGACGATGATGTTGTCAAAATGATGTTGCTGCTGAAATTGAAGATGAAGACTATATGTCAAAGATGTTGAAAAATCTTCCAATGATCTATAGATGTATCACCCTAATGATGTTGAGGATGCTCTCTCTCCTACTCCTGCTGCTGCTGCTGTTGTTTTAGAATACCCTTCTCGTTAAGGGGGAGTGTTGAATTATTGTAACTTCAAAGTGTATTTACTTATTATCCCCAATGTTCCTATTGGGAGAATCATTTGTATTTCATTATACCCCGATGTTCCTATCGGGAGAATTACTAAGAGTCATGAGGAAATTCCCTCCGTTATAAGTCAGGTCATTAGCACCCCAGTTAATATAATATTAAGTTGTTAGAGTCCTCCTAGAGAATTCCGCCTAGTCAGTTTTAGTGGGGCCAACATGTTAAGTGGAAAATCAAGCGAACGGAAGAATATAAATAGAAGTGAGGCTCCTCTCACTTCTACACACTCACACTCACTTGTGTAGCGCATAAGAGAGAGAGAGAAGCAGTAGCTGCAAGGAGGAGAAGGATTAGTCTGGGGTTTTACCTTTTATCTTTTGATCATCTATATTGAGGAAGCTTTTGTTAGGTTTTTCCCTTTTAGGGTTTTCCCAGAATAAATCTGTGTTGACCTTGTGATATTGTTTCTTTCAGTGATCCTGTCTATATGCTTTTGTTATGAATTTTGAATTGAATGTTGATAATCTAGCTTAGCATATATCGAATTTTAACAAAGGGAAGCATATCCAAATACTTTATCCATTTGTGAGACACTTCCATCCCCTATTGTTATATGTCATGCATATTTCACCTTGGTAGAGTGTATTGGTTATCATTCAGAAAGATCACTAAGTCAAAGTCTGTCAAAAGCCATTCCCCTTGGCCTTAACCTTGTTTTTCCATCCTCACCCATCTGTAGCACATTGTTTACCCTTTGTAAGTAAGGCATGAACAAGCAAACTTCCAAAAAAATCCAAGATCCTTCAGAAGCACAAGTACATCTTACTATTATTATTATTATTTGTCACCATGATCATGAATAACTGAGTTAAGTTGGGTTTTGATATACACCATTGGATCATTTCTCAGCTTGGATAGTTGCAGGATCATATTGATACAGTATCTCACTTTGATTTTGGGTACTTTGACATAGTCAACTCACTTGACCAAGTCAATCACGGTTCCCAAGGTAGTGACTCAAAAAAGCATGATATATATTTGTTCCAAACAATCCCAAGACCAATACTGCGGTTTCAGTTTTGAGAGTTTGGCCCTGGTTCTCCAAATAAGTGATTATTATCACTTAAATATTAGCCAAATGATCAAATTTTATTCCAGATGATAGTATGATTGGTTCTCCTAGAGCATAACAGTGTTCCAAGGGATATGAGTAGTCACTTATACCATTCTTCTATGTCTCCAAATCATCTAGAGCAGTCAGTTTGCCCCAGTTTGCAACCTAGACAAAGTAATGGTGGAATTATCATTTTCCCGAGATTGTACCAGCAAAATGAATTAGAAAAAACACCAAAAATATTGATTTGGCCTCCTGGGTCAAGGAAATCGCTTGGAATTTTGACAAATGATGTGTTTCAGCATCTTGGACAGTCCTCCAATACTTTACAGTCAACAGATGTCCTGATTATTGTGTATTGGCTCAGCCAGTGAAGAAATTCCCCCAATGGGCACCCCCTCAACTTTTCCTTTGATGTATTTCATAGTTATATAATGTATTATTAAGTTGTAAAGGGGTCTATGGTGAATTAAGCCCCTAGTGACCCCCTCCTATGTACTATCATGTCACAACTTATGCTATATTGTGACTTTGACTAAGGATAGGCATCCTTGAGCAAAGTGCGCCCCCTCTTTGACTTAGTCATTTGATCCATGTGATGATTTATGTATTGTTTGATCTCCACATTTGATAATGTTCTAATCTCAATCGTTGGATGAAAGAGAAATTTAGGGTTTTCGGCTCTCAAACTATTTAAGAGAGGTGACCCCCCCATTGTAATTCATGAGCTTTGGCACCGAAATTTAATAAAGAGATTTTTGTCTGGGATTATTCTTCTATATATCTTGTGGATGGTTTGATGATTTAATGATTGGCATTGCTACTCTTCTATACTAAGCTTTATTCGTGATACATCTTGCATTTTTTCTTTACCCATCCTATCTGCAGGAAAAGGAGGCGCGCTAGGAGACAGAGGGCGTCTTTTTGGGGCAACTCACCTTCGTCTCAGCTCCTAGGTGTTTGGATCAGAGAGTATCTTGTTCTTTATGATTTTTTATTCCCTTTCTTTTCTGTATTCTGCAGATCTCGTTCATTTGTATGATCATTTGATTTTTCTCTGATCTGGCAAGTTGAAGGAGGCGCTAGGGTGACTGGCTGTGGCACAATAACAACAAGATCTTCTAAAAAGTTCATTTCGACGAGAAAGTGGCATTCTTCATCATTTCTCAATTCATCTGCAATATCCAGGTATGTCTTGCAAGTAAGTTCTTCCTTTCTTTTATGTATCTGCATTGCTCATCATTCTATTATATTAAAACCCTCATTTCGTAGATCTATAGGTTCTCACTTGCGGCGAGCTATAAAACTTAAAATCCACTTTGGAATAAACATAAACCCCTAAGTTTAAATTTTCATCACAATCGGATTCCATTTTCCCATCCAAAGCACTGGCCTGCTACTTAGGGGAAAACACCCTGCTTGGGGGAAGTGGGTATTTTACAAACCGCGATCTAGGTATTGTTGGTTTCAGTTTTCTTCGCTTAATCTTACATCCAGCAATCACTTTGAGTATCCAATTTCATTAAATTTGACCATTTTTCCTTAGATCCCATTTTTCTACTTAAAACCCCAAGGTAAAATTAGGGCTTTTCACCTAGGTGCTCGAAATCTCTTGGTAATCGTTCTAAACTCTAGTTAACCATCCCACGAAGAGATTTTACCAAGTTTACCTCAGCTACCTGTTCATTTTCTTTGTTTTAGGGTTTCTTGGTCATAGGGATGCCCCCTGGGCTCTGCGTTTTCACTGGGTCTAAAGTGTCGGTATCCTCGACTGGTGTGACTACCGAGTTCTTTTGGAATTCTTGGATATCGTAGGTCACGACTTTGGTTTCCTTTCCTCTGTCGTCCTGAATAGGATCACCTCACGGGACAACTACAAGATTCATGATAACATTTTTTGGCGCCGCTGTCAGGGAGGTAGAGGCTTACCTTGGTTCATTATATGTACCTCTTACCTTGGTTCATTATATGTACCTCCGATGTCTGTGAATGTGTTTACCTTTACAATCATTCATATCACATATGGCCTTTAGTCCAATGGTTGTATTTCAATTTCTTAATTTAACACGATTACTGTATTGTCTCTATCTCTCTTATGACATTACATTTTGGTGAACACGGCAATTCGTTCACCTAGCGACTCAACAACGCGACTCCCTTGAGGGACCTACCCACGAGTATAACCTTCGAAGTCGAAGTAATCTTGAAAGTTCATTGACGTATATTCCTAATCATACCAAAAATGTTAAAGATCAGTGTTCGAGCTTTCATTGGAGGGTGATCAATTCACCTTGGCAAATCTTAAATAACCCTCCAGAAGCGTTTCAATCAAGTCCTGTTTTTGTTCAACCCAATTCTCCAACCAATAGTTCGAATTCTTCCACTCCTCTGAGTAGTCCTCCCAGAGTAAGTTCTCCAATGGCCAACACCAATCCTCCCCCAGAACCTAGGCAATTTAGAAGCCGAGCCAGACCTTCTCCTCTTGATTTCTCACTCATTCAAGGTGCTCCTCATGATATGTCGGACAAGTATTTTGACAAATTACCAAAATTCAATGGATCCTCTGCGACCCCGATTGAAGAGCATATTGAATCAGTCTGGAATTATATGGATGCATATAGGGTTGAAGCTGAAGATGTCTATATGGTTTCCCTCAAGTCATTAGAAGGGTATGCTAGGAGTTGCTTTGATAGATTGCCTCCAGGATCTGTAGATGAGTACGATACTTTTACTAGAAAACTTATAGAAGATTAGTCAGCTAAGCCAGATAATAGGTTCCTGTTAAATCAATTGTTTGAGGTTAAAAGAAAGAATATGAGACTATTCTTGAGTTCAATATAAGATTTGACAAACTTGTCTCAAACGTTCCCCGAAATCTAAGACCGACTGCTCAGGCTATCCTGATACTTTATCTAAATGCTTTTGATGGATGGTTCAGTCTAAATCTTAAGGAAAAGAACCCTAATGACCTCAAAACCGCTCAAACCTAGGCCAAGAAAGTTGAAGCTAACATAGCCTCTATGGGAAAGAAGAACTTCTTAGATGTTTATGCTCCTTCATCTTCTCGTAGTGATCCAAAACCTGGGAAGGCTAAAGAACCTATCACTGAGGAGAAACCAACTTTAGAGGCAATGTTTGAAATGATGAAAAACCTCATATTATTCACAAAAGATATAGCAAAAACAAGGGAACACAATAGAAACAGGAATGCCTATGGCCCAAGACCTTCCTAGAACAACCAAAGAGGGCCCATAGCTGAAAATAGGAAAAATCCTAGAAGAAGTGAGCCCGGTAAGAATAGAAATGTGAACATATGTGAGGAACTTGAAGAAGAGCCTAAAGTCTTTGACCCTGAGGATCAAGGAATAAACCTAGTTGAAGATTTCACTGATGAGGAGGATTTTGGTAGAATCTTGTTAGAGGAAGAAGATTGGGAAGAAGAAGAAGAATTGGTGTGCGCAACAATGCAACCTACCACACAAGTTTACCAATGCAGAAACAAAGAGCAAAACATTACACCTTTCCTAGATAAGCATATAACTTTAAAAGAGGAAGAATCGGATGAACAAGATATTTGTGACTATGACCTACGGATAAACATAGAACAAGAATTGCATAAGGTCATGCAAAATGTGTCCCTGAGTGAACTAGTAAAGCTACCATCTGTCAAAGATCAAGTTTAGCAATTCTTTGATAACATCCCAGTAGCAAACGCTCCTGAGATTGTCTATGAGTCTTGTCATATCCAGAGTGTTAGAGGTCGAGAGGTAGAGGAAGATCCACCTATCCATATTCACACTACAATTTATGAAAGGAAGAGTGGAGGACACCCTCCTTTCTACCTTACATTGCAAATCAATAACCTCTTACTCTACAACTGCATGTTAGACTCAGGTGTTGCTATGAACGTTATGCCTTTAAGCATTATGAAAGAGATGGGATTAGAAGTCACATGTCCATATGGAAATGTTTGTGGAATTCACTCTAGGTAGTAGATGGTTGGGTTCACCTAGGTACCTCTGCTCGTCCAGGGTCTCAGCCAGGTATGGGAGGAATCCCATCGGCAGATGAGACGGACGGGTAGTAGATGGTCAGGTTCAAACAGGTGCCTCTACTAGTCCAGGTGCTAACCAGGTATAGGAGTAATCCCATCGGCTGATGAGTCGGACAGGTAGTAGATGGTCGTGTGATTGCACAGGTACCTCTACTCGTTCAGGTTCTCAACCAGGTATGGGAATACCCCATCAATAGATGAGACGAACATGTAATAGACAATCATGCACGTGTGCTCATCCGGGATCTCTAGCCAGGTATGGAAGTATTCCATCGGTAGTAGAGACAGATGGGTAGCAGAAGATTCGCTCTCAGACATCCGGATAGAACAAATTTATGAAGACAACCTTCAGTATGTTTAGAGATGATGGAGACAGTATAGATGTACAGATGAAACCCAGATGATGATGATGCTGGTGAAGACCGAAGAATATCTTCCTTGTTGAGAGGGAGTGTTGGAGTTTGTGAACTTTAGAAGTTATTCTTATTATCCTCCTTCGGGAGTTGAACTTGTTGTAATTATTCATCTAAACCCTAGAATGAACAACCAAATCCTTGGGGAGAAAAGCCGGCAATAAAAGAATAAATAAAATAATAAAATATAAAATTATTTATTGCACCCCCAAGTGAAGTCGGCCCCAGTTATTTTCTGGGTGGCAAAACAGTATAAATAGAAGGCGCCCCTCCTCATTTCAGCACACAATAGCAGCGCAGCAGCTACACAGTAGCTCGCAGTTTTCTGGGAAAGACAACAGCAGCTCAGAAGTAGACTGATTTTCAAGGTTTCATATTTGGAAGGCATTTCCATATTTTTTTTTTCTTTCTTCATTGTACTCTGATCTCAGAATTATCATCTCTAGACGAAGGTTGCTGGGTTTTTCCCAATTGGGT
>LPNX010172161.1:541080-553880 GCA_001517045.1 Pseudotsuga menziesii
TTATCTTCTAGTGATCCTCTTGATAAATGCAATTAAGATATACTGCTATAATCTTTAAGAAAATCTAACAAAATTTTCCCTAAGTAATTTGCTTACTTCTCAAGCTAACAATTTTCCCTGTAGTCGAAAATGAAAATCAAACTCCTTCTGGAAATCAATTTGAATTAATTAATCAACATGAGCCACCAGATCGAGGAGCGAATCTAAATAATTTTCGCTACCCATCAATTTCTCATTTTCCACGTTTTTTGTTATCTCCTGAGAATCCTCTAAATGAGCAAACTGATGCATCTCACATTCCTATTGCACCTATAGCATCCCTGGAAGAAGTAGTAGAAAGAAACCTATCGGAAGCCTCCAAAAAAGGAAAAATGCCCATGCCCTATGGAGAAGGATCTATTAAGCAGGTTGATCATTCTGACAACATATCTCCCATGGAAGCTAATATTGATGAAGTATTTAGATATTTTTGGACTATGGGGGACACGGTTAAAGAAGTTGTGTCAACGCACCCAGAGGAAGTTAGAAGTCAACCTAGCCATCCAATAAGAGAGATATTGGTGGGAAGAATTGCCCTTCCCATAGACGGGGGTCCTCCGCGTTTTAATGCTATATTTGAAAGAAGTAGGACAATGCCATTTTTCTGTGCCAGAGGCAACCTGGATGCCTCCATAATGCCTACCCGAGATGTTCCAGTCGTATCTTCATCCATTAATCGGCGTAGGTATTCCTATGGTGACAAGGTGATTGTTGAGAATCGTGCATTTAATTATCTCTCAAGACAATCAAGAGACCTGTGGATGGGACCTCTAACAGTAGAACGATTTGAAGGCAACATGTATGTTTTATCTACTGAAGATGGTTGCAATTTCAAAACTCTTGTAAACCAAGTTCATTTAAGGGACTATGTCCCTAGCATGACTTAGCAAATCATTTTTTCACCATCAATTAGAGTAGGTAGGATAGAATAAGCTCTTTGAACAATAGTATGAGTCTGTTTTCTATCTGATTGATGGATGAGACTTCTAGTTTTTTAGTAGAGTCGGTATTTATCTTTTACTGCATTTGAATTGAGTAGATTAGAATTTATTTTTCAGCACTTTACTTTTAGCATTTATTAACTGCCAGTTTATTTTTACGCATATATTTTTCCCATACATGTTGCTCTAGTATTTCTTGCTTCCATGTGTGTAGGTAATAGAAAAATGCCTAGAAAGGAAGCAGAATGTTGGATGTACTGGATTGTTGGTTGTTGATGGTGTTGCAGACCAGAGATTTCTGAGGTTCTCAAGCATTCTCTTCATTAAAGCACTTATCCCAGTTGGAGCCAGATGTTATCACATATACATTTGCAGTTGGGCTTCCATGATGCAGAATGCAGACTTGTCTCTTATTTTATTCCGGGCTATGTTTTATATGGGGTATCAGCATTGATCTTTACAGCTTCAGAGCCTTATTCATCATATTTTCCTTGCCAAGACTGAGATTCAGGAGTCTATTGAGATGCTTTTAGTGATGATCTAGTCATTATAGCAGAGCAGCAGATCAGAGTTGGTACACATCAGGTGGAGACAGGTATATATGGTGAGATCGGGTATACACTTTCATGGTTTGATTTTGCTCTATGATATATGTCAAATACCTATGCCTATCATGTTAGGATGATTATGGTGACCTATGCCTATATCGATAGTGCTTTAACCTATGTTATAATTAATTGAGGAATTTGATGTGAAGATTGTTGCTCATGCCATGCTTGTACAAATTGTAAACCTAGGTGCTAGGATGGTTCCATGTCATTTGTCCCCGTCCATCTAGTTCATCCACATTCAATTTTATTCCATGACTTAGACTGATTGAGACTTGTGAGATTGAAGATCCTTTTCCCCATTGTGACCCCTATGTATGATAGACTCCATGTTACTTTGTGTCTGGCCATGAAGGATGCAGCTTGACCAGTGTGGTTGGCTTCACAGGGTAGTTCTCCTTTAGTTCTCAAAGCAAGTGCTCCATCATAACAATGTTGCTAAACACTAAAGCATCGGAACACATAAGATTTATATCTAAAGGATGCAAAAAGTATAAATGTTTAAAAAATAGTCAGCATCCAAGAGTTTGAACACTCATTCCTTGTATAATGTAAGGCTCAATCTACCCTCTACAAGGGCGGCAGGGAGAGGCAAACCCGTCCAGGCTATGAACTACTCGTTGGCAGCAGGGATAGGCCTTAGTCATTTACTAGAGCCCAGAAGGCTTCCAAGGCACCTGCTCTTGTAGGCTGGCTACTATCTTGTGAAATGTAAAGTGATTTGAAAAGGTCAATGGTCAAAGGATGAGTAATCACTCCTTGTATAGTGTTTAGCTCATGTTCCCCCACAGGGCATCAGGGTGAGACTAGCTTGCAAGAGCTGGGTCTTTGTCAGTACTAGAGCCCAGAAGGCTTCTAGGGCACCTGCCTTTGAAGGTTGACCTGCCTTGCAAATAAAGTGCAAAGGAAAACTTGTTAGAGTCTAAGAGAAGCATGAACAAGTACTTTATCCATTTGTTAGACACTTCCATCCCCTATTGTTATCTGTCATGCATATGTCACCTTGGTAGAGTGTACTGGTTATCATTCGGATAGATCACTTAGTCAAAGTCCATCAAAAGTCATTCCTCTTGGCCTTAACTTTGCTCTTCCATCCTCACCCATCTGTAGCACATTGTTTACCCTTTGTAAGTATGGCATGAAGAAGCAGACTTCCAGAAAGTTCCAAGATCCTCTAGAAGCACAGGTACATCTTACTATTAATATTATTATTTGTCACCATGATTATGAATAACTGAGTCAAGTTGGGTTGTGATATACACCATTGGAGCATTTCTCAGCTTGGATGGTTGCAGGATCATATTGATACAGCATCTCACTTTGATTTTGGGTACTTTGACCTAGTCAACTCACTTGACCAAGTCAATCACGGTTCCCAAGGCAGTGACTCAAAAAAACAACATGATATATATTTGTTCCAGACATGCCCAAGACCAATACTACGGTTTTAGTTTTGAGAGTTTGGCCTTGGTTCTCCAGATAAGTGATTATTATCACTTAATTATTGGCCAAATGATCAAATTTTATTCTAGATGGCAGTATGATTGATTCTCCTAGAGCATAACAATGTTCCAAGGGGTATGAGTAGTCACTTATACTATTCTTCTATCTCTCCAGATCATCCAAGCAGTCAGTTTTCCCCAGTTTGCACCCTAGACAAAGTTATGGTGGATTTATCATTTTCCAGAGATTGTACCAGCAAAAATGAACTAGAAAAAACACTGAAAAATCGATTTGGCTTCCTAGGTCAAGGAAATGGCTTGGAATTTTGACAGATGATGTGTTTCAACATACCAGACAGTCCTCCAATTGTTTTCACTTAGCAGATGTTCGGATTATTTTGTATTGGCTCAACCAGTGAGGAAAGCCCCCCAAGCGACGCCCCCTCAACTTGGCCTTTGATGTATTTCAATGTTATATCATGTATTATGAAGTTGTAAAGGGGCCTAGGGTGAATTAATCCCCTAGTGACCCCCTCCTATGTACTATCATGTCACAACTTATGTTATATTGTGACTTTGACTTAGGATAGTCGTCCTTGAGCAAAGTGCACCCCCTCTTTGACTTAGTCATTTGATCCATGTGATGATTTATGTATTGTTTGATCTCTAATGTTTATGATGTTCTAATCTCAATCGCTAGATGAAAGAGAAAGTTAGGGTTTTCGTCTCTCTCAAACTATTTAAGAGAGGTGACCCCCCCCCCATTGTAATTCATGAGCTTTGGCACCGGAATTTTATAAAGAGATTTTTGTTTGGGATTATTCTTCTGTGTATCTTGTGGATGGTTTGATGATCTGATGATTGTCATTGCTACTCTTCTATATTGAGCTTTATTCGGGATACATCTTGCATTTTTTCTTTACCCATCCTATCTGTAGGAAAAGGAGGCACATTAGGAGAGAGAGGGCATTTTTGTGGAGCAACTCACCTTCGTCTCGGCTTCTAGGTGTTCGGATCAGAGAGTATCTTGTTCTTTATGATTTTTTATTCCCTTTTTTTCCGTATTCTGCAGTTCTCATTTGTTTGTCTGATCATTTGATTTTTCTTTAATCTGGCAGGTTGAAGGAGGTGCTAGGGTGACTGGCTCTGGCACAATAACAACAAGATCTTCGAAAAATTTCATTCGACAGGAAAGTGGCATTTTTCATCATTTCTCAATTCATCTGCAAGATCCAGGTATGTCTCGCAGGTAAGTTCTTCTTCCTTTATTTCCTGTATCTACATTGCTCATCATTTTGTTATATTAAAACCCTCATTTCATAGATCTATAGGTTCTAACTTGCGTCAAGCTATAAAACTTAAAACCCACTTTGGAATAAACATAAAACCCCTCAGTTTAAATTTTCATCACAATCGGACTCCATTTGCCCATCCAAAGCACTAGCCTGCTACTTAGGGAAAAACGTCACCCTTGGGGGAAGTGGGTATTTTACAAACCGCAAACTAGGTATTGTTGGTTTCAATTTTATTCGCTTAATCTTACATCCAGCAATAACTTTGAGTATCCAATTTCATTAAATTTGACCATTTTACCTTAGATCCCATTTTTCTACTTTAAACCCTAATGTAAAATTGGGGCTTTTCACCTGGATGCTCGAAATCTCTTGGTAATCGTTCTAAACTCTAATTAACCATCCCACTAAGAGATTCTACAAAGTTTCCCTCGGCTATCTGTTCATTTTCCTTGTTTTCAGGTTTCTTAGTCATAGGGACGCCCCCTGGGCTCTGTGTTTTCACTGGGTCTAAAGTGCTGGTATCCTCAACTGGTGTGACATCCGAGTTCTTTCAAAAGTCTTGGATATCGTAGGCCACGACTTTGGTTACCTTTCCTCTGTCGTCCTGAACCTCACGAGGCAACTACAAGATTCATGATAACATTTACAATGAGGTTGATCCCCTTTATATCATTGGTGAGGTAGTTGTGCTACTGTTACAATGCAACTACTTTATGATAGTCTCTTATAAATTGTGAGTTTATTACATCAGATAAGCCTTACACTCTTGTGTATTGAATATTCTAATTTTTTGTGTTTGATCATCATTTGATATTGGCATTGATGTTGAAACTTGTTGTATCAATATTTTTAAATGTTCTAAATTCTACAAATAATGGATCTTATATCTATATTTTATTTTTGTATTTGTAATTTATATATATAACATGTCCCCTATGTCCCTTTTTGGGGGTCGATGTGTCACATGTCAAGTACTCATATCCAAATGTCTTGTCTGTCCCGTGTCCTAGTGTCATGTAACGTACATTTGTTTTGTTGATTCCAAAGAGATTCATGTGAAGTGGTTTTGGAGGCTATAGTTTTGAAGGGAGACTCTCTGTTTATACTGTGTTTTCTTTGCCCATTCTGAACAGGTTTGTGTGAAGGTGTTTTGGAGGCTACCAATCTGCAAATTGACTCTTCATTGAGAGCTTCTTGGCAGATTTTCATGGTCAAGTTGATGATATCACCATTGATCATCATTACATTCCCTACTTCATTAAACATTAAGGGGGGGCAGGGGACAGCAGTATTGTAATGTGCACTTGGCCTTTTTCTCTATCACCACATCTATCCCAAGTATATATTAAGGGGGGATGTTGGGATGTAAAATTTACTTGAACAAATATCTTACTGAATGTATTTACTACTGACACCATAATGATTGCTTGTGGTCTTATGCCAACTTTCCTTATTTAATACCAGGCTGATAAGTATAACTACCCTTTTTTTTAAACAGTTTAGAATTTAATGTACAGTACAACTATTATTCATGTGTAGTGTAGAAGCTAATGTGTAGTACAGTTGTTATTAATGTTTATAAGATATGGTTCTTGTACTGTACTTTTTTTAAATGTTATGTAAAAGCTACTAATGTGAAAAGAAATGTACACGTTGTTGATATGAAATGCACCATATGAATTGCTATATTAAATACATTGTAAGAGTTGCTGAATAACTTTCCTCTTTATTCATTATAAGTGCAAGCGATGATAAACCAAGTTGATGGAGCTATACATTAGTTTGACAAGACCACGTGAACTTCAGTAGCATGAGGAACAGAAATGAACAGCAAAAGAAGTTGACCATGTGAGTTTCAATCACATGCAACATTTGTTGTTAGTCATGCTTTATCCCCTCACTCAAGGTATTCTAGCAAGCAAGATGTATCACCAACCTCTTAGAATTCTAGTAAGTTTTGCTAACTTGCTTATCTTTTATCTATATACAGTTGTGGAAGCAGGGTTATTGAGAGGCCAATCTTCAACCCATATTCGTAAAAAGCAGCGAAGATGTTTTGAAAACGGTAAATCATCAAGGCAAATAAAATGTTTATGCATGTCAAGGAAATTATTTGTCAGAAAAAGGATCATCCCAGAAATAAGGAAGGAATTCAACACTGAGAGCAATCGGGTATCTACAGTTAGTAAGTTAAAAGCCATAAAGAAAGTAAACCCTCAATAAGTGCGTATTAAGCCATTTAGTAAATTTCAGAAAACTATATTCCTTTTACAGGGATGGTCAATGTTATTGAGGATTGTAATTGAGTGTATCCTACATGTATTCAAAATTTAATGTCAAAAGATTTTTTGGGTGTATCCTACATGTATTCTAAAACCTCCTAGTTGTCCAATCAAGGACTCAAAAGTGGATAACCAATACAAGATGACATCACATATATAAATGTATCTGAGGAAAACTAGCAGCTAACTATCTAATATCAATGCCCTCTCCCCCTTTTACGGGAAAATGTCATGGTTCGTTTGTCAGGCCTGCCCCTGGCACTAGTAGAAGAAGGTCCTGGCCCTGCACCCTAATCCAATATCTGACAGTCAGTGATGCATGGAGGGCTAGATGCATCAATGGGTGTATAAGGCGTTGGCAATGCTAACACATCACCCTCCATGGTATCTTTGTACCGCTCCTCCTCCTCCAACAAGAAAATGGAAGTAAAATGAAAAAAAAAATGCCCCTTTACCTCTTTATGCCGTAGATCCCACAAAGCGGGCGCTTTTTTCCATTGTAGCAGAAAAAATCGGGAAAAAACGCGTTTTTTTGTAAAAAAAAATGCGATTTATTCAAAATTTACTACACTGGTACAAATACTAGTTGAAGGCACTCCATACATTTATGAAATGGTATCGAAAGATAGAGGCAAGAAGTGCATTGGGATGGTTGAGCTCCTCATGTTTCTAATATCTATCTATATTCAAGCATATAATTAATAATTATTAAAGACCATTAAGACTTTACAAAAACTTGGGGTTAGGATATTATATTAGGATATAAGATGATATTGTAGCATAATATTTTTCTTTATCTTAGAGATCATGTATGTCATTATCAAAAAGATAAAAGAATCAATTTCTATGGAAATAAGAAGGGATTTCAGTTTTAATTATGCTTTAAAAATCAAAAAAGCTAGAAAGAGACTCTTCTTGTTATTGTTAAAAGCACAATGCCCATAATGAGATCCTCAATGTATGCATTATAGCCTACTTCCCTTAGCAAGTTCCTTCGCCTTCTTATTGTTAGGTAAGAAACTTTTCATCACTCCTAGCTTCAACACTACTTAGTCTCCTACCTGAATAAGAATGCTTTAAACTAGACACATTTCTATCTGATAGTTTCCATTCTTAATCTTGTATTCAATCAAGGTGTTCTAAAAGAAATTACAAGGAACATTTTGCATATCCCACTGAATCTATCTCCACATAGATAGTAAAAACATGTTTTAAGTTGTAACTATAACTAGCTATTAAGTCAAACCCTACATCAATTTGTCTTACTTATTGTTGAAATTTCATGCTCTCGAACAATTAATGCAAAACTGAAATTTCACCTTCCTAGAAGGTTTCTCAGATCATGGACCTAGAGTTTTCAGCCCTAGGACTACTAAAATTAAGGTATAAAATAGCAGCAGAAACATCACAATAATTCACTTCAAACAGCCCCACACTTCATAACAATTCAAGGAGAAAAGATATCAAATAATGGGATGAGTTTCAGCCCCTTTTAGGACAAATTATCAGCCAATAAACAAATCTGAAAATGTACTTTTGCAGCAGAGTAATGGAAGTAAAATTAACCCCTTATATTCTTCCTTGGCTGTCAAAAGTTAAAACACTTAACAATTTTCCCCTTTATTATGTCAAATCAGCAAAACATAAATAGCTCAAAATAGCAATGCATAAAGAACATATACAACGGAAATTCAAAACTAGAAATTGCACAATATATGAACTAAAAACTTCATTTATCGGCTCAAGATGAAGTACAAGTACATACCATAGACTTATCTCAAGGCTAGTACAAAACTCCAACTATCCAAAAAGCCCTAGTTAAGGTAAATCACCAAACCCTAGCTCAACCAAGTAGATCCAAGTGCAAGAATCTCTCCAACACAACCTCCAAGGCAAGACATACTCCTCTACTCTCCTTCACCAATCCACCCTAACATTTTTATCACAAAACCCTAATCTCCAATCTCCAAGGGTTAAACCCTAACCCTAGAACTCCAAGATGCTCCAAGAAACTCTAGCATCTGAAGAGAGAGAGATACAAGTAAAAGTGAAGACTTAGAGAAAGAGAGATACAAGTAAAAGTGAAGACTTAGAGAGAGAGAGAGACAGAGAAAGGCTAGTGTGCACTCCTCTCCTAGTCACATCTCTACACAAGAGTGAATGAGAATGAACACACAAGTGATATGATCATCTCCAATGTCTTCTTCTTCACAAGAGGAAGCCCTAGTCACAAGAACCAAGCTCTAACACAGATGTCCCCTTTAGACTTCATCACTCCACCTAATTTTAATAAGGAAACCCTGGCAACTTCCTCCACGAAGCTAACCTAGGTTTCATGAGGAAACCCTAGCAACTTCCTACAAAAAACTAAGTACAAAAAAAAGAGTACAAAAGATGATACGAATGGAAAGACTCTCTCCTTCCTTTATTTATATGAGAGGTAACAAAGGCCAACAATGCTATGTGGGAAAAAGTCCTTACAAGCAACCTACATGAATCTTGTAGGCCAACACAAGTGAAACGTCCACTCTAAACTACATGTGTCATGCTCTAAGGAAATGTATTACACAAAAAGGGCTCCAAGATGATGTATCTAAACAAGCTAAGTCCACATGCATGCATCACAAGCCTCCACAAATTCCATCGATCCTCCTCGGCAATGTACTCTACTAGATCAAATACCTCCTACAAGGATATGGTTGAAACCCCAAGCATCCCAAAGCCATCTCCAATCCTCCAAACATGAATCCAAGCTACCACATCCCATCAAGGGCTTTCCTCCATGATGCAAAACACTCGTCATTCCACGCAGGTGTCCTCCTAGCAAATGGCTCCTACATGGGGGCCGAATGAGGGATGTCCATCAAACTACTAAGAGATCTCCAACGCCTAAGGGAAGAACACCAAGCTAGCATCATCATGAGGTCTTGCATCCACTAAGTAAGCCATCTCAACTATGCATATCCATAATGGACCAGCTCTCATGTTGCAATCCACCTCGAGCCATTCAGGGGCTGAAGTTCTAAACAGACATCATGTACCCCAAATCTCATGAAGCACCCCCAAACATGGTATAAATACTTTCAAAGTAACCCGAAAAACTAACACTTATCCTTGAATAATATGTACAAGTAGCATGTCAAATATCCCTAGCTCATTCAATTAAGGTGTGGGTCTCGTCGGAAAGGCGACCTGAGTTCAATCCCCTTAGGGGTGAGTTAGTTGGGAGGAGACACCCAAAAATTCCAGCCATTGGTGTGGCCCAGGCCAGGTGCGATCCCCGGGTGACTTTCATGGCTTAGATGCCCCTGGGTTGCGGTTATCTTAGCCAATGGTGGAAATGCACTAGCCCCGAGTGACAGGCATTTCTTGCAAACAAACAAAAAAATATGTACAAGTAGCATGCCAAAAGAAACACCCTAGGAAAGTGTTCCCCTATGTGACTTTTTCCTTAGTCACTTAAAAGGGGCAAATAAAGTGACTCTTGCATTAAATGACTTGAAATGAGCATTTAATTTGACTTTAGAGAATAAAGTCACTTTTTTGAAAAATTTAAGTGAGGTGAGTGAAATTAATTTTAAATGAGATTTAATGAGCATTTAATCTCATCCACTCATCTTATCCAATCTCAACCGTTAGATTAGAAGACCATTCACTTACCCTAGGGTTTTCACCAAAAAGGCAAGTAAAGACAAAACACATTCACTTTTGAGAAGAGAGTGAAGGAGAGAGCTGAGAGAGAGCAAAGCCATTTTTTCTGAGAAAGAAGGGAGAAATAACAGCAGTGTTGCCGCCTAATACACACTTTATGATACGGGAAAGTCTCCAACCCGCTTTGTGTGTCCTTGGGGGCAAGTTAGAGCTGGGGACCACTGTCACCACAGTCCACAACTCTTCCATTTAGGCTAGATCCCAACAGAGCCAAGGGGGGTAGTCCCTACGGAATACTAAGTTCCAGATTTATTAATTAATTACAAATTAATTAAAGGGATCATTTTAAGGTTACAAAATTACAAGACCAGTGCCTAGATTAAATGGAGTCAAAAGATTACAAGTTACAAACTTACAAAAGAATTTAGAATGATTATCCACAGTTGCCTAAGCTAAGCAAGATCTACAATATTAACAATATGAACAAATGTTAAAGAATGGTTAAACAAATATGAACAAGTTATTATGTCAAAGATCGAAGGACAGATTGCTTTCAAGTTACAAGATTAAACAATGTGATTACTTAAGCAAAATAAATTAAAGGTGCCACCATATGAGATTGCAAAACTGAAATAAAATACTTGTAACTGAGAAATGAAAGTGCTTGCAGTAAAAGCCTTGAACAGCAAGGCAAAGATGAATAGAATGACCTGTGTTTGTAGGACGTTTTGCAATGTCTCTTGGTTCATTTTAATAGATTTTATTAAAGTTTAAGTCTTTGATTAAGTTTTAGATCCGGTGGTGTGACTACCCCGATCTAGTGCTTCTCCAGTCAAAGAGGGAATGCTGTTGCGCTCAACAAAGTGGGAGCAAAGCCCACCCGTAGCTCACAGGTCAAACCCCAATGCCCTGGTGCTCAACAAGGGGGACGTCGAAGCGCCTAGAGACCCCCCACGGTCTACTACCCCAAGTCGCCTCCAAGGGCACTGTTTTTAATCGACAAGAAAAACAGCTAGATGGATGCCTATTAACTAAAACTCCACTATCTCCTGTCGTATCTCGCGAGTACCCGGAAGGGTGATAACCGAGTAGAGGAACAGGGGGTAATGGAGTGGTTGTTGGTTAATTTTAGGAGTAAATTTTATCTGGGTGGTTAAGATGCAATGTTTATTTTAAGTTATCAACAAGATCACCAAGCGATATCCCTTACGGGAGGTGCTGGTATTCGATCCTGGACTGAAAGTTTAAATGTAAAGATTGTAGCAGGAAAATGAAAGTGTTGCTTTAATTACCTAAGCCCCCACTTCTCCTACTTTTCATATCCAACTTGAAGTCCCTAAAGGGAGATGACAAGTGGATAGAGGATACGCATGATATATGGGTTGTATGGTTACTTCCTTTAACAGAAAATTAAAGATTACTGAACTTGAAAGAAAACTGTAAAAGTAAAGCCTAACCGCACAGCAATCTCTGTGACAGAGATGGTGGTCTGTCACAGAGATAGGTGGGTAATCAAAAATATGCTCAAGCTAACCTCACAACAATCTCTGTTACAGAGATGGTGGTCTGTAACAGAGATAGGTGGGTACAAAAAAAATAAAACTGAATACACTAGCCTCACTTCAATCTTTGTGACAGAGATGGTGGTCTGTCACAAAGATAGGTGGGTAAATGGAAATAAAACTATTGATCTACTTTGCTTCCTAATCTATTTACAGATTACAAATGCTTTATAAAATTTTAGAATACCCCAAGATAACTTCTCATTGGGGTTTACAAATATCAAAAAAAAGAAGCAAGAAAGGTGAGGGTTTGAACCCCCTTTTGAACCGGTTGAAAGTTGAGGTAATTCTGGGCCTATTCGGGCAGCACCTCCCCTTCATCTGTGCAAAACCTATCACAAACCAGCAAGCTATGTTTGCTGGAAATCACAGTAAACACTAAAAAAATTGTTAGAAAAAAGTTAGTACAAAAAAAAACTAATTTATAGCAAAAAATCTGAGTGTAAAATGACAGAAATATAAAGTTTAGAGGGCTGGAAACTGAGATGATGCTAAAAAAATAGATTTAAAACCTCTAACTAATGTACTAAGGATTGGGGCCTTAAAACCAAGGTTTTTATCACTATACAGTGATAAAAACTGAGTTTTAAAACCCTTGTAACAGAAAGTGCGAAAATGAAAACATAAATATAAATGGCTGGAAATGACTGTTTTTTAAGGTGAAACAATATATAAATAGTAGAAACTAAAGCTTATACTGATATACTAAGGGTTGGGGCTTTAAAACCAAGGTTTTTATCACTACACAGTGATAAAAACTGAGTCTTAAAACCCTCTTATCCAAAAGTGCGAAAATGAAAACAGAGTTTTTAAACCAATGGAAAGGGTACTCCTTTGCTTAGATCCCTGCAATAAACCTATAAGAGCTGCAAAATATAAGCAAAGAGGTGAGCACATAAATAAACCCTACAAAATACTTTGTAGAGTCTTACTAATCTACTCACAAATGCAGGTAAAAACACTTCTACCTACAAGTCTCT